>SJYC01068321.1:0-30249 GCA_006408675.1 Madoqua kirkii | reverse complement strand
ATAGTCTAGAGAATGATTTGTATTTTGAAGAAAGAATTCTTCCCTAAAACTGAGTTTGGCTTCTCTTTGGACATCTTGTTCAATTTCTTTCAACTTTTATCCTGGAAAATTGTTTCATCAATGATTCTAATTTTAATATTATCAGAGTATTGCTCATAATTGAAAAATCTGTTTCTGAAGTTAAATATCTCTTCTCATTCCTTATGTTAAATGCTTGTATTATTGTTTTTGATGAACTCATAGCTTATTTCCCCAGCTGCACACTGGGTTTCCAAAGTATAAAGAAGGTTATAATCCTGGCTTCTTTTGAATATAATTCACTCCACTGTCTGAATGTAGCATTTCCCCAGTTGAAAGTATTGTGATAACCAGAACTTAAATTTAATGTGTAAAATGTTTTATATCATAAATGAAAAATAAAAGTCAGCTTTTATTGAGTTTTAACTTTGGAAGGGATTCTAGAAATCATGTTGGCCAATGGCTTACACACCATTTTTGTGTATGTTTGTGTTTGTGAGGAAACCAAGGCTCTAAGTAACTGATTTGCCCAATAACACACCTATTTGTTAGAGTTAACATATAGAAAAGAGGATATTTTCATTTGTTTGTAAAATTCATAACTTTTTAAATTAAGAATTCGTCAAAATGTTACACAGATAAAATGATGAAGATGCGCAATGTAGCATTTTAACAGATGGTTCTTTTTGACATAGCATGTTAGAAAAGTAACATGATGACATTCTGCATTTGCTGGAGCAGACAGACATTTTGCAAATGTTAAGGCAGCTTATATTTAAAAATACTGAAGAACTGGGCTTGGGAATTCTGACCTCAGTCAAAGCTTCCTAGCCTAAGTTCTCAAATCAGTCTTCTTTACCACTGGTGTGGACATTTGACAGTATCTGCAGGCATTTTTGGTTGTTACAGCTGGGTGGGGGGAGATGGTGGTTGCTTCTGCATCACTAGGGCTCATTAGTGAGCACTGTCAAACATGCTGTGTGCACTGGACTACCCCCCACAGCGAAGAACTGTATGCCCTCAGTTATCAATAATGCCAGGTTGAGAAAATCTGACTTGTGGTGATGACTCTAACATTGATTGTGCCACTCCTGAATTTACAGATGTTTGTAATCACTTAAAAATGAACACTACATTGTATTTTTTAATGAGAACATCTTACTCAAATGTGTTCTGTGAAACATATGTCCTATCATATATTCTATGAAGAAACAGCCAAATATGCTTGGGAAACGACGTGTATATAGTGCCCTTTTAGTGTTCTTCATTGGAAGGACTGATGCTGAAGCTAAAGCTCCAATACTCTGGCCACCTGATGCAGAGAACTAACTCATGAAAAGACCCTGATCCTGGGTAAGATTGAAGGCAGGAGGAGATGGGGACGACAGAGGATGAGATCATTGGAGGGCATCACCAACTCGATGAACATGAGTTTGAGCAAGTTCTGCGATTTGGTGATGGACACGGAAGACTAGTATGCTGCAGTACGTGGGGTCACAAAGAGTCAGACACAACTGAGTGACTGAATTGAACTGAACTGAAAGTTCCTCAGCAAAATCCAGCATATTAAAGGCTCTGATATGTCCTGCAGTGAATATCCCTATAACATTGCTTCATTCATAATCTAGCTTTATTATACCAATGCAATGTTTTGACATAAATTCTCTATGCATTCCTGAGAAGAGGCTTCAAGAAATTCAATCACTATGCTTCTTAGTTCTCAAACTTCTTTCATATTTAATCTCATTGGATTCAATCAATCATTCTATAAGGTATAATTCTAGAATAACCTCAGCATTCCCCCCAAATAACCTTCCTATCCTAACATATCCTTTCTCCTTCATTTCTTAGAGCAGTAAAGATTTTATGTCAATTGAGATGAATTTACTATTACTAGAAATAGACTATTCTTTTGGAAAATACACAGAATGCAAAGAAAAAAACCAAAAAAGTCCTATAACTCCTTCATTGTTGACATGTTCTTATATTTTCAGTTGTTTTACTGTCAGTATATTTTAAAATAAAATAACAATGTAAATGCTTTTTATAAACTTAAGAGTTTTTTAAGTCAATACCTTTAATATTCTAGCATTTTCATTTAATACTATTATTACTATCACATGATAACAACATAACATTTGTTGGCGCTTGCTCAGACTCATGTCCATTGAGTTGTTGATGCCATCCAAGCATCTCACTCTCTGTCATCCTCTTCTCTTTCTGCCTTCAATCTTTCCCAGCATCAGGGTCTTTTCCAATGAGTCAGTTCTTCATATCAAGTAGCCAAAGTATTGGGGTTTCAGCTTCAACATCAGTCCTCCCAATGAATAAACAGGATTGGTTGGATCTCCTTGCAGTCCAAGGGACTCTCAAGAGTCTTCCCCAACACCACAGTTCAAAAGCATCAGTTCTTCAGCACTCATCTTTCTTTATAGTCCAACTTTCACATCCATATATAACTACTGGAAAAACCATAACTTTGACTAGATGGATCTTTGTCAGCAAAGTAAGGTCTCTGCTTTTTAAGCATATAAGCCATATTATATGATATTTCTCTTTATCTGTCTTATTTCACTCAGTATGACAATCTCTAGGTCCATCCATCTTGCTTCAAATGACACTATTTCATTATTTTTAATGGCTGAGTAATATTCTACTGTATATATGTACTACATCCTTATCCATTCATCTGTCAATAGACATTTAGGTTGCTTCCATGTCTTGACTATCGCAAACAGTGCTACAGTGAATATTGGTGTACATGTGTCCCTTCAGAAACGTGTTTTTCTCCAGATATATGCCCAGGAATGGGATTGCAGGATCATATGGTAGTTATATTTTTAGTTTTTTAAGGAACTTCCATACTGTTTTCCACAGTGGCTGCACCAGTTTACATTCTCACCAATAGTATAGGAGGGTTCCCTTCTGAGAAGAGGTATTATTTCTTGGAAAGGTTTCTAGGACTTGACTCAGACCATTGGTCCAGACCTGTCTCTTATACACATCTGGAAAGTTGCTAGAGATGAAATTATTGTATCAGTAGGTAGGGAAAAGAATATTGTCAAGAGAGTGGTGAGAATGTTGACGGATATATTTTAAGGCATTCCTGGTGAAAAACTGTCTTTTAGAAAGCCTATACAACTTTAACATTTCCAACACTAGTTTATAAAAGTGACATTGGGCCTTTTATTTTATTTTGGAAAGAACACTTAATAAGAGATCTATTGTCTTAACAGATTTTTAAGTGTGTAATATTAATACATTATTGTATTTTACTGTTGCTTGGATTTAGGTCTCTTTCTTTTCATTCCCCTGCTGTTAAACCTCCCTTTTGGCTTCCTGGTTATCATATTATATTATTCACCTTCATTTTTTTGTTCATGAAAAAATTCTTATTTCTGTCTAAATTCTTAATTCTCTAAAAAGTCTCCCTATGTCAATCAGCACCAGATTCCATATTTCAGTTTGACATGGGCTTATGTATGTTTAACGACATCATACATGCATGTCTTAGCTATTTCACTAGGTTGTTAGCACTAAGAGTCCAGACCCAAACACTAAGTGTGTCTCAGTCTCTGTGTTAGGCTCTAAGGCCATGGGAATAAAAAGCCCTTGTTCTTGAGCTGCATACAGTTTATAGAGAAAATAGAGAAAAGGCAGACTATAGAAATCACTGTGACAGCAGTAAACAGACTACTAGAGGAATATAGACTGGGATTTGGTGCCAGGGAAGACTTCCTGGGTGAGAGGTCTTCACAGAGAGATTTAAAGTATGGAAATGAGTTCTGGGTAGTGAAAGATAAATGTGTGAAGACATAGAAAAGTCTTTGTGTTGTGACCATATATGTACATTTGTATGTGTGTGCTATGTCAGGAAAAGATGAGAAAGAGCATGAAATATACACAGAGGAGTAGCAAGAAAGGAATCTGAAGATATAAAGAGAATGAGGACAAAGTCAGAAGGGCTGTATGGGTGCTGCTAAGATATTTATGCTTCATCCTGATGATGCAAGGAGTATGGAGGGTGAATTGACGGAGGCAAGGATGCTGGGAAACCATGTTTACAGTTGTTTGCAAGCCCAGGGTACCAAGTGAGGGACTGGTCCCAAACCTATGTGTGTGCATGTGTCTTTTTGATTGGTTAAGATTCCTGGACCTGTCATTTAATTTTATTGATCCCTAGCATCCTAATCAATGATTATGTTCACAATTATACTCTAATACAAGACTTGATAGGAATAGGAGTGGAGCATACTGTTTAGTAAAAACTGTCTGAAGTGATAGGGAAGTTATATTAATAGTTTCCCTCCTCCTGTTTGGCCTAAGTATGTTTTAGATGCGTGTATGTCCTGCTACTTCTACCTCAAGCTCAGTTAATGAGGTTGTGATGTGTAGGGCTGCTTTATTGAATCATATGAGTTGCCTTGGGAGACTTTTTCTTGATTATGCACAGGAGAGAGATAAATAGAGTTAGATAGACAAGAATGACCTCTCTCAGAGAAATCATATTTTTGTCAGGAAATGAAAATCATTTTTATTCTATTGAGATAAAAGGAAGTTTTGTTTATGAAATGATTTAATATTTAGAAACCTAGTTATAGCTTTTAAAATAAAACTTTGGATTCTGAAAACATAATAGTAATAACAATAGACACCACTGAATCCTCTTTCTTGCACAGGGATTTCTGTTCAATTTAAGAGCTCATTGTTTAACAATGAGGCTTAAAAAAAATCACATTTATTTGCTGTCTTACTCATATTTCAGCCAGATAAAAGAGTCTGCAGTTTTATCATGAGAGCTTATTTAAATGCAGAATGAAGATGCCAACAGTAACTTTTCACACTTTGCCAGCTACCTCTACCTAGTTAGAATAATTTACTACATTGATAAAGAGTGCTCAGTAACTGGAATCACTCAGGAGAAAAATATCCTTTAAATTCAAATTGCTATACTGTAATTATAAGTAAATTGTATTAACTTTCTTTAAAGAACTTTATTAAAAGCCTGAAGCAGACTTGTCATCCCATGAAGTGTTTGCTTCTCACTTTATGGATGGAGAAACTGAAGGTAAATGATTTACTCAGTCAAAGGAAATAATTCTGTGAGACTTGGTATTGAGACGAGGTACCATTTTAAAATATTTATTTATTTATTTTTGTCCTTATTTTTTAATTTATTTTTTTTTAAATTTATTTTTACTTTATTCTACGTTACAATACTGTATTGGTTTTGCCATACATTGACGTGAATCAGCCACAGGTGTACACGAGCTCCCAATCCTGAAACCCCCTCCCACCTCCCACCCCATATCATCTTTCTGTAGCAGTGTGTACATGTCAGTTCCAGACTCTCTAACTGTCTCTCCCTTCAGGTAATGATAAGCTTGTTCTTTAAGTCTGTGAGTCTGTTTTGTAAATAAGTTCATTTGTATTATTATTTTTTTTAAGATTCTGCATATAACCCATCAGTTCAGTTCAGTTGCTCAGTCATGTCCAACTCTTTGTGACCACATGGACTGCAGTGTGCCAGCCTTCCCTGTCCATCACCAGCTCTGAAGCAGACTTGTCATCCCATGAAGTGTTTGCTTCTCACTTTATGGATGGAGAAACTGAAGGTAAATGATTTACTCAGTCAAAGGAAATAATTCTGTGAGACTTGGTATTGAGACGAGGTACCATTTTAAAATATTTATTTATTTATTTTTGTCCTTATTTTTTAATTTATTTTTTTTTAAATTTATTTTTACTTTATTCTACGTTACAATACTGTATTGGTTTTGCCATACATTGACGTGAATCAGCCACAGGTGTACACGAGCTCCCAATCCTGAAACCCCCTCCCACCTCCCACCCCATATCATCTTTCTGTAGCAGTGTGTACATGTCAGTTCCAGACTCTCTAACTGTCTCTCCCTTCAGGTAATGATAAGCTTGTTCTTTAAGTCTGTGAGTCTGTTTTGTAAATAAGTTCATTTGTATTATTATTTTTTTTAAGATTCTGCATATAACCCATCAGTTCAGTTCAGTTGCTCAGTCATGTCCAACTCTTTGTGACCACATGGACTGCAGTGTGCCAGCCTTCCCTGTCCATCACCAGCTCCTGGCGCTTGCTCAGACTCATGTCCATTGAGTTGTTGATGCCATCCAAGCATCTCACTCTCTGTCATCCTCTTCTCTTTCTGCCTTCAATCTTTCCCAGCATCAGGGTCTTTTCCAATGAGTCAGTTCTTCATATCAAGTAGCCAAAGTATTGGGGTTTCAGCTTCAACATCAGTCCTCCCAATGAATAAACAGGATTGGTTGGATCTCCTTGCAGTCCAAGGGACTCTCAAGAGTCTTCCCCAACACCACAGTTCAAAAGCATCAGTTCTTCAGCACTCATCTTTCTTTATAGTCCAACTTTCACATCCATATATAACTACTGGAAAAACCATAACTTTGACTAGATGGATCTTTGTCAGCAAAGTAAGGTCTCTGCTTTTTAAGCATATAAGCCATATTATATGATATTTCTCTTTATCTGTCTTATTTCACTCAGTATGACAATCTCTAGGTCCATCCATCTTGCTTCAAATGACACTATTTCATTATTTTTAATGGCTGAGTAATATTCTACTGTATATATGTACTACATCCTTATCCATTCATCTGTCAATAGACATTTAGGTTGCTTCCATGTCTTGACTATCGCAAACAGTGCTACAGTGAATATTGGTGTACATGTGTCCCTTCAGAAACGTGTTTTTCTCCAGATATATGCCCAGGAATGGGATTGCAGGATCATATGGTAGTTATATTTTTAGTTTTTTAAGGAACTTCCATACTGTTTTCCACAGTGGCTGCACCAGTTTACATTCTCACCAATAGTATAGGAGGGTTCCCTTCTGAGAAGAGGTATTATTTCTTGGAAAGGTTTCTAGGACTTGACTCAGACCATTGGTCCAGACCTACCCTACCTTCCTACATAAAATTGCCTTTGGCCTACATGTGCTGTCGAGGCAATCTGGAAAGTTTCAAAGGATCTCTTCTTTGATCAGCCTCAAGAGTCAAACAATTGATATCCCAATAAAATCTAAATGATAGGTCACCAAGTGTGGTTGGAAAAGAGATTGTGAAGCATTTCCTATTTGTCATACAAATATCTAAGGAGCACAGGTATCAACTGAAGTTTAATTATATATACTTATATACTTATAAGAGACTGATATCTGATGTATCAAAAAGGAAGGAGACATATAGATTTACTGGCATTTAAGCATTCAAGACACTCAGTGATGTATGTTTTCCTAAAGAATTTTGGAACCACTAATGTGGTTCATTGCAGAAATATGTTTTCTACCTATAAATGAACATAGTAACATATTGTTAAATTATAATAGAAGATAATTTCCAATTTATTAATTTATTTTGGAATTTTTAGTGGTTCATTTACCTTGCCTTCTTTGCCACCCCCAAGGACTCATGCAGAAAATGTTCTTCTTTTCTGTATATTTTGGAAATATTGTTGTACATGGAGAAAAATGAACCATTTAATGCTTCAGTTGCATTAATAATCATTAGCAGCAGAGTTTAACCTGGCAACTCTGACAGTTCCAGTCTACAGCGAGAATCTATGTCTTGGATGAAATGTGCATGTCTACCTCCTCTCATACCCCTTAATGATCCTTGCATGACTAATACACAGTGACATTTAAGGAGCACTCATCTAAAACTGCTCATATTCATTTTGAAAATATTCATCTGTGGCATATTCACTAGCAAGAAATGCAGCTGAAAAATTGTTAACCCATTGTTCCTCAGTATTAGGGGATCTGGTTTTCTGATCACATTCTGCTGACATAACCAATGCGATACTATACAGTGAGGTATTTAAAACATAATCAAGACATTATTAGAGATGCAGTCTGTAAAATGATGAGAAGCTTTGGGGAGGTCTATAAAATAGGGACCCTAGGTAGAAACCAGTTCAATGGGAAATAGCCTGAGGAGATCATGTAGGAAAATGATTAGAACAATAAGTGATGTCAGTACTGAGATGAAAGGAGTCTATCAGCTGGTTGGATTTCTATATGATATAGTCTATCACAAAATGATTGAAAATGTCTAATGTTTGTACAAGTTAGTATGGCAGCCACAGGTATCAGTCATGAGGTTCTGCATGTTGTTTTAAGATAGTATATTTGGAAAGATTTTGTTAGTGAAATTGTTCCATTTGACTTCACTGATTTTGCTAGTAGTGATTCTCCTTTGAAACTTTCCAAGTCTGTGTATTAAGCTAAGTTTGTCATATCTTTCTCTCCTATATGCTGGTTCTCATTATATATGTTTAGTATTTTCATCTAGCTGCTTGATTCTATTTTTAAGTCTCCATCCTGAACTCCAGGACTGCAGAGAGAAGAACAAGGAAGAGGTACTCAGTGAGGTATCTTGATTGTCTTTACCACTGGTTGAAGAAGTTTCCAGCATTCTCTCAGGTATGACTAGGCTTCTTTTGGTGGGAAGAAAGTTCATTACTTGTCAAAAAGGCCCACTAACTTTGTATTTGCTAATTACTTGTTGCAACATTTTTTTGCGTATTTAGTTTAATTCTGTGATCTCTAGCTCCTGATTCCCGGTAGATCTGGAGACTTAAGCACTTCTTCCTGTCATGTTTCCACTCAGTGTACATCTCAGTTTTTGAATTGTAGTACCATTTATTTAGCATATTTACCTCTTTCTCTTGTCCTTGATTTTCTTAATTCCAGTAGTTTTCCCCGTGCCTGTGCAGGTTTAAGAAATCAACAAGAATTTGCTAAGCAGATCAGTGGATGGTCTTTCTCCATCTGATCATAATGGTTTCTCTTAGTCTCTTGTCTCCAGGCAGGTGTGGTTGAACTCAGCCACTGCACGTACCTGTGATCTGAACCAGCTATGAATGAATGAAGTTGCTCAGTCATGTTTGACTCTTTGCGACCCTATGGATTGTGACCTACCAGGCTCTTCCATCCATGGGATTCTCCAGGCAAGAGTACTGGAGTGGGCTGCCATTTCCTTCTCCAGGGGATCTTCCCGACCCAGGGATTGAACCTGGGTCTCCCACATTGTAGGCAGACGCCTTTACTGCCTGAGCCACCAGCACTAAAAACACTTCTACTGTCAGCTTTCAATTACTTGCTCTGTCCCACTTAGAATGTGGTGGAATCTACAGAGGAAGTTTAAACGCCTCTGGCCATCAATACCATCTTCCATCTCCAGCTTCAGAGGCAGCTAGAGTTTGCTGTGCTACACACACATATGCACGGTCATTTGATATGTTAAAGAAAGATGATAGAATGTTGAAGGATGTTTTCATTCTTCATATATTTTTGTGTTTATGTGTGTATGTTAAAATTATGGGTGTTCAAACATTTGCTCTTTTCAAATACACTCTATTTGTTAACCACTAGGCTGGTACCAAAACATGAAATAATGAGTTACATTTTTATTACTTTTTTTTTGGACATTGAGACAATAAGTAACAATGTATCCTTCTTATAGAATGTCACATCTAGGAAGATGTTATGATCAGCAATTGCACTAAAAAAGCAAGAGTCAGGAGAGATGAGAGTACACAACAGGGATACGTTGAGTCACTAAAAATCTGTATATAGCCCTTTTATGATTAATACAAAACAAAGACAGGTGGATGAGAAGAAATGAAAGCTAGAGAAAATCAGCACATATGCTGAATGAGAAAATGTAGAAGATTTAGTTGAAATTTTAAGTAAAGTTTTGCAGTTGAGGAGAGACGACATGGAAACAGATTTAAAAGGAAATTAAAGTGCAATTGTTAAAATCAAGAATTTAGTGCCATGAATAGAGATGGAGAAATGCAGCTGGGAGGGGGGAAAAAGAGTGAGGAGGAAGTAAAATTATTCACAGATGTGAGTACTTAGGGAATTCAATACTTGTTGATTTGCTGTTTGCAATGATGGTGGATCCATAGGTTGAGCAATCAGTGTTAGGGTTCAGAGCTATGGAGGAAAGAAGGAGAAAGAGAGCTCACTCTGGAAAAGTGGTTCTCAGTTTTGGCTACCACTGGGGTAACATGTGGAGTTATATACATTACTGGATCTTCGGTTTCCCCCTCCTTTCCCCTGAGACTCCAATGCAATTAGTTTGTTGTGCGCTAGTGGGCTGAGTTTCAAAACCTGCAACTCATTCTATTGTGCGGCTCAGATTGAAAACCACTGCTCTAGTTTGTACCAGCCCTGCAGGTGGCGCTAGTGGTAAAGAGCCCGCCTGCTAGTCATCCCTGAGTTGGGAAGATGTCCTGCAGAAGGACATGGCAACCCACTGCAGTATTCTTCTTTTTTTACTTTATTATTATTATTACTTACTTTACAATAGTGTATTGGTTTTGCCATACATTGACATGAATCCGCCACAGGCGTTCATGCGTTCCCAACACTGAACCCCTCTCCCACCACCCTCCCCGTTATCATCTCTCTGGGTCATCCCAGTGCACCAGCCCCAAGCATCCTGTATCCTGTATCGAACCTAGACTAGCGATTCATTTCTTACATGATAGCATACATGTTTCAATGCCATTCTCCCAAATCATCCCACCCTCTCCCTCTCCCACAGAGTCCAAAAGTGTGTTCTTTACATCTGTATCTCTTTTGCTGTCTCGCATACCGGGTTACCATTACCATCTTTATAAATTCCATATATATGTGTTAGTATACTGTATTGGTGTTTTTCTTTCTGGCTTACTTCACTCTGTGTAATAGGCTCCAGTTTCATCCATCTCATTAGAACTGATTCAAATGTATTCTTTTTAATGGCTAATACTTCATTGTGTATATGTACCACAGCTTTCTTATCCATTTGTCTGCTGATGGACATCTAGGTTGCTTCCATGTCCTGGCTATTATAAACAGTGCTGTGATGAACATTGGGGTACACGTGTCTCTTTCAGTTCTGGTTTCCTGGGTGTGTATGCCCAGCAATGGGATTGTTGAGTGATAAGGCAGCTCTATTTGCAGTTTTTTAAGGAATCTCCACACTGTTCTCCATAGTGGCTGCACTAGTTTGCATTCCCACAAACAGCGTAAGAGGGTTCCCTTTTCTTCACACCCTCTCCAGCATTTATTGCTTGTAGACTTTTGGATCACAGCCATTCTGACTGGTGTGAAATGGTACCTCATTGTGGTCTTGATTTGCATTTCTCTGATAATGAGTAATGTGGAGCATGTTTTCATGTGTTTGTTAGCCATCTGTATGTTTTCTTTGGAGAAATGTCTATTTAGTTCTTTGGCTCATTTTTTGATTGGGTCATTTATTTTTCTGGAATTGAGCTGCATAAGTTGCTTGTATATTTTTGAGATTAGTTGTTTGTCAGTGGCTTCATTTGCTATTATTTTCTCCCATTCTGAAGGCTGTCTTTTCACCTTGCTTATAAGTTTCCTTTGTTGTGCAGAAGCTTTTAATTTTAAGTATTCTTGCTTAGAGAATCCCATGGACAGAGAAGCCTGATGGGCTACTGTCCATAAGGTCACAAAGAGTTGGGCACGACTGAGCGACTTAGCACGCACACATGCCCTGGGGAGGAACGTCTGAAATGTGCCACTCTCAGGAATGCGGTGGAATCGGGACCACGGGGATATGTGTTAGTCCTTACTCAGTGGCCTCTGGGCTCCACAGGACCCAGTGATCAACACTGAGGACTCTGCAGTGGGCGAGACCTTGTTTCAAAGATCGGCTTTTTTATGCATTTTGGCTCTTACTGGTTGCTGTTTCTTTGTGTGTCATTTTTAACTAAATAAAGTCATAGAGTTTGGCATCAGAAAAAGAGAGAAGGCTAAGATAATGTTTTAGGAAAACAAACGAAGAACATTAGTTAGAATTAAGCACCTTGTCAGGACTCAAAAAGTACTTGAGAGAGGAAAGTAAGGATAATAGAAAACTAGAATTGGAAGCCACTTAGACTGGGAACATAGCATTTTTACCAAGAAAAAAAAAAAAACAAGAAAAAAAAGTGAAAATTAAGAGAGTAGAATGTGGAGCTGAAAGCAGAATCATCATTGAAACTTAGGTAAGGTTCATTTAATTATTCATTTAACAACTATTTACTAGCACCTACTACTATACATACTTCTGGCACTGAGCTTGGTCTTATAGATAAAGCAGTAATCAATAGAGGTGCTTATTTCAATCCATCTAAAATGTTAGTAAAGGAAAGAGAGGAGGGTGGAGAATGTGAAACTCTTCTCCAGGACAAGAATCTGGGCCTCATCAAAGAACGTTCTCTAGCCCCAGGTAGGATTTCACAGTTACTGTGGAATATTGACTACTTTGGGTCTTCCCATTCTTTTGCTCTCTGAATGAGAGTGTTTATTGCACGTACTCTGTTCCTGTTCCACTACTGAATGCAGGGAATATATAGTGAAGATTGTTCATTTAAAAATTTTTTAGTGTTTTGAGCTTATTACACATCACCAGGAAATGCTAAACACTGAGCTTGATACTGTGGCCAGGTGCAATTTTGAGTAGCTTCGGTAGCATGATGGATAAGCACAGGGTCTGTGGGAAAGATGATGAATGGAATATTTGATTACAGGAGAGGCAGAAGGTGGTAGTCATTAGTGCCATATACCAATTATTTCTAGTTCTTTTCTCTTCTCCGTCACTAAGATGTCATGATTGATTGCAGCAACAGCATTACCTAACCTATCTTGACTAATTTTGAAGGCTTTTTCAGAAACCTCCTGAGGGATAATGGTGGCCATGAATAGGGTGATTGCAAGAAAAATGGAAGAAGTGCTGTAACTCAAGGTATACACTAAGGATAAAAGCATACCCGCTAAGTTGCTTCAGTCGTGTCCAACTCTGTGTGACCCCATAGGCGGCAGCCCACCAGATTCCTCCACCCCTGGATTTCTTCAGGCAAGAACACTGGAGTGGGTTTCCATTTCCTTCTCCATAAAAGCATACAGACATTGCTATTAGTACTTAGATATGGGGAGGGAAGGAAAGAAGAATGATGGGTTGTATACTATTGCTGCTTATTGAGATCAGAAAGAAAGAAGGAGGGGCGACATTGAGAGGATAAATGTTTAGCTTTGGACACATTAAGATTGAGATTTCTGTGCAATATCCAAGTATTAAATGGATATGCCAAATATTAAAAAGCAGCTGAATATATGAGCCTTCCTGGGGTTCACAGTAAAGATTCATGCTGGAAACCTAAGTTTCTAGGAGGAAAACATATGAATAGTACTTTTTTTTTCTTTTTTAAATTTATTTTTAATTGGAGGATAATTGCTTTATAATGTTGTGTTGGTTTCTGCCGTATATCAACATGAATCAGCCATAGGTATGCAGATATCCCGGATTCCCTGGTGGCTCAGATGGTAAAGAATCTGCCTGCGATGCAGGAGACTCAGCTTCAGTCCCTGGGTGGGGAAGATCCCCTGGAGAACGAAATGGTAAACCACTCCAGTATTGTTGCCTAGAGAATCCCATGGACAGAGGAAGCTGGTGGGCTACAGTCCATGGGATAACAAAGAGTTGGACACAACTGAGTGACTAACACACACACACACACACACACATACACACACACACACACACACACACGGTCCCCACCCCCACCTTAACCTCCTTTCAACCTCCCAGCCCATCCCACCCCTCTAGGTTGTCACAGAGCACTGGGTTTGAGCTCCTTGCATCATACAGCAGATCCCCATGGTAATGTACATGTTTCAGTGCTATTCTCTCAATTCATCCCACTCTTTCCTCCCCGCACTGTGTCCACAAGTCAGTTCTAATGACATGGATGAACCTAGAGCCTATATACAGTGTGAAGTAAGTCAGAAAGAGAAAAACAAATATCGTATGTTAGTGCCTATATACGGAATGTCGAAAGATGCTGGCCTTCCATTGTGGCTCAGATAAGAAAGAGTCTGCCTGCAATACGAGAGACCTGGGTTCATGATGAACCTATCTGCAGGGCAGCACACACGAATAGTATTTTTAGTCAAAATACACAAGGTCCTATAAAGTGGGAAAGAAACTTGAGCCAGGACAGAGCGTGGAGAGTCACCAACACTTGTAGGCTGAGTTTGGGGAAGAAGAAATCTCAAGAGGAGATTGAGAAGGAGTGCCAGGGAGGTAGAAGAAAACTCGGAGAGTATAGAGTCCCGTGCTCAGTGGAAGGGTGGAACTGTCGCCTCTGATGAATGCTCCTGAGAGCTTCGGGGGAAAGAAGTGTTCACCAGCATGGTGGGGGCAGAAACCAGACTGAAGCGGACTGAAGGGTGAAAGGGCAGTGAGTCAGCTATGAAGCAGGTAACAGAATATTTTGGGATTGAGAGAGTTTTGGTGTTTTTTGTTGTTGGTTTCTTTTTCTTTTAGATCCATGATACTGCAGCATATTTGTATAAAGATAGCACTGCTTTCATACAGAGGGGAAATGCTAACATAGAACAGGAGGAATTGACTAAAGCAGTGACATCCACCAGCTCAAGGGTGGGACCCTGATCACACAAGGAGGGGCCAGGACTTGATAGGAAGGAAGAAGGAAAAATGGTGCACATGCTGAGAAGACAAAGCAGATCACTGACTTTCTTATTTTCAAAGAGTAATGAGGTGAGGCCCTCATACTAGAGGAGGATGAAGTATGCATGAAATAGTTCTTGGTGAATTAGAAGTAATGCTACTCGAGAGAAACATGGCAGGACTCTCAGGCATTCGTGAGCATCCACCTGTCTGTGGTCATGAGTTCAAAGGGAAACCGGTCAGCTGGGTTGAGTAATTTTTCTTGAGGAATGTTCAGCTGCTTGTCTGTAGGCATAGATAAGCCAGCTTATCTATCAGTTTAATGGAGGGAGAAAGGAGTAAGGGAATCGAGAGTGCTTGCAAGGCAGGGAATAAATATTGGATCTTGAGTATCTGGGCTGGGTAGGAGGGCAGCAAGTGTAGGAGGGGACGGATGGAAGATGGAGCACGTGGTGACACTGAAAATGATGACAAGTGTGTGGTTGACAATGAAAGTTGTGAGCTAAGAGTTAAAATAGTCAACAAATGACTGTGCGTGAGTAGGGCTTTGGCAGATGATTGCAACCAGTGTGGGGACAGAGTGATATATCTGGTTAGCAGGAGCTCAAAGGAGCAAGGATTTTTGTTAAGAGTCAGGAAGAGATGGGTGAGGGGAAGGGAAAGTTGCTGGGGAGGAGCACAGGGTAAGATAAATAAAATAGCATATCCTCAACAGGGATTCAGAGCAGGTATTCTCCAAACAGAGATCTTTAACAAGAGGTGAAATGTTCCAAGAAGAGGCTGAGGATGAGGGGGCTGGATGGCTCCAGGGGTCACAAGTGGGAGGGTTTGGGATGGGGTGGGGGGAAGCAGAGATGGGAGATTGGATCACCTTAGGGACTTTGTGGGACAAGAAAGTGCATAACAATGTAGAATTGGGGAGAGAATTTAGCGGCAATGTTATGTGAGTAGATTTTTTTCTATGTATGTGATAGTCATTCAGTCGTTTCCAACTTTGAGACTCCATGGACTATGGCCCACCAGGCTCCTCTGTCCATGGAATTCTCTAGGCAAGGATGCTACAGTGGGTAGCCATTTCCTTCTCTAGGGGATCTTCCTGACCCAGGGATCGAACCCAGGTCTCCTGCATTGTAGGCAGATTCTTTACCGTTGAGCCACCAGGGAAGATCCCTCTTTTGCTATCGTCGTCCATTACATCTGCATTCTGGTTGCACGTTTGCCCTCAGCATTATTTTTCCGACCCTAATGTGCCACCTGCTTCTGTTCTGCCCTCCCTTTTGGTAGGGGAAGAGCTGGAGTTTGCAGTGACGTATTGGCATTGCTTCCCCACACTAGATGTCACTGTTGCTCGCCTCCTAATTTCAGTCCTTCCACAGCTTATTCAGTGTGACCGTCAGGGTGGCAGTGATCACTCCTGGGCCACCCCGTGGCTTACCCACACACAGACACACATAAGATTTAATAAGACTCTGGTGCTTACAAAACCACTGAGATGTTAAATAGCTTAGGGTTAAAACAGAGCTTCTTCTGTGTGTATTCTAACAGGCTTATTATTTAGTTGTTTCTCCCCCCTGCATTTAGGAATTACAAGACTGAGTGAGAAATTAGACTGGAATTCTTTGCAGAAAACACATCTACTTCCTCCTGTGAAAATATGGCATTTTACACTTACATTCAAATTTGGTTAATGAGCTGCCTCCTCACCCTCTGGTGTGGGGAGCTGGAAACCTGCCATGAAATTGTCCTCAGGTACTTCTGATTCCTTGATGTGCACTAAGGAAACGTTGTGTCCTGACCTTGGGTGTGGTGTTGCCACACGAGGGTGTCTGCTGATGGTCTGATCTAGGAGGACAGCACTGGATGGCTGGTTTCTCAGTCCAGAGAGGAGCACAGAAGACCCTGCTGGCAAAAGAAAGTCCAGGCTGATGTTTGGAAAAATGGCAGACTCTATACACCTTTTTTTTTTTTTTTAATTGAAAGATAATGGCTTTACAATTTTGTGTTGGTTTTGCTGTACAACAATGTGATCAGCCATAATTATATATATATATATATATATATATATATATATGTATGTATATATAATATGCTTCCCTGGTGGCTCAGAGGTTAAAGCTTCTGCCTGCAATGAGGGAGACTTGGTTTCAATCCCTGGGTTGGGAAGATCCCCTGGAGAAGGAAATGGCAACCCACTCCAGTATTCTTGCTTGGAGAATCCCCTGGACGGAGGGGTCTGGTGGGCTACAGTCCACGGGGTAGCAAAGAGTCGGATGCGACTAAGCGACTTAACTTTCAACTTTCATATATATATATATATATAATTCTCTCCATCTTGAGCTTCCCTTCCCCTCCCATCCCACCCCTGTAGGTCATCACAGAGTGCCAGGCTGGGCTCCCTGTATACACTCACTTGTAAGCCCCTTTTATTAGCCAAACCAGAAATTGCTGGCAGCTGTGGAGCCATTTTTTTTTTCTCTCTTTCTGGCACCTACTCAAGAAATGAGAGGAACCTTCAGAAAGAGGAATGAGGTGTAGATGGGAGACACCATTATTTTTTTGGGTTTCCAAAGCAGACCAAGCATCCTTAGCTTCAGTCAGGCAGGCAGGTAACCGGTATTTACTGTAACTTTGATATGTCAAATGTGGTTTAAGGCACTGGGGACATCTACAGAGCTGGACTGGTTCTTGCTTGCATTGAGCTTAACTGAGAGAGAAACTTTTTTCCAGAAAGCACGCAGAGTGATGAGGCTGAGGGTCTTTGGGTGATGGTGACATCTAAGCTGAGAATTGACTCATAGGACTTAACTAGGAAATGATCTAAGGGTTGAAGGTGGTTTGTGCTGCAGGAAAGCGTCCTACAGTGAGAATCTGGTGGCTTGTGCAGGGAAGGGAATGAAGGCTGGATGGGCCAGCATGCAGTGGGTCAGCCCTTTAGCAATGGGCAGCTTTGGACTGTCAAGCCTGCTTTCAAGTCAATAATTTGAAGCTTCAGGATGCTTCTTTCATCAGTCAATTCCAGGTCTAAGGTGAGGAATGGGGGTAGCGCTGGGCAACGCAGCAATGGAGGAGGAATAGGAGAAAAACATCGTCTGGAAGAAGCCGGGGGACTCCAATGGTGCTTCTCCGTTGCTGCTCTGCTTCTCCATTGCTGCTCTCCTTGTCTAAATCACGAGGGCATCTCATCTTGGAATAAACTTCCTGATACTGTTTTCAAGGCAGAGTTGAGGTTTTGTGTTTTGTTTTTTCTTTCATTTAATGTGACAGAGGCTGGAAAACGACCACGCCAGCTGCACCTCTGCTACCGGGAGATTCCAGGGTCTGACACCTAGGAGGATGACTGGGTCTTTTGGTGAAATTCCTGAAACACCAGGGGAGAGAATGCTAATCCGGTCTGTGTTAACCTTTCCAACATAAATTCCAACAAATCCACATGTGGGAATATAGGGGAGGCTTGTGGTGATGAGTGGTGCTTTGGGGCCACACATTAAGTGGGGACAAATGTATCATCAGATAATAGACTTACTGACATATAGGCCTCCATCACTTGTAAACTCTTCTTATGAGTTAGTACTGTGCTCCCAGATTCTGGGATTAACTCTCATGTTAGTCCTGTGAACTCAGTGGTATCGGAACACACATTGCATAAAGAAGACGGGTATGATGTAGAACAGTTAAAATCACATGACTAGAAAGTGGCAAATTAGAATTAAAACCCAGGGGCTTCTGTAGTGGCCCAGTGGCTGAGACTCTATGTTCCCAACACAGAGGGCCCAGATTTGATCCCTGGCCAGGGAATTAGATCCTGCATGGTGCAACTAAAGACCCAACAAAGCCCTGGAAAATGCAAATAAATATTTTTTTTAAAAAGACTTGAAATCCAGGTCCCTAGTCTTAATAATTATACACCTTTATGCTGCCTCCTAAAGTCTTGCTAGTGATGTATTTCTCAAGCGACATTTTTACTTATATACAGTTGGACATTTGTGAATTTTTCTATTCAGTCTTTATAAAAAAAGGTTTTTTAAGAGCTGAAATTATTTGTTTCCACGATTTTTAGTAGCTAATCTTCTGTTATGCCTACTATATGACATATAACACAGCCACAATATTAATTTTGAATAATTCTGACTAATCTATCTCTAAAGTGATGTTTTAAACTGGTGACTTTGAATTATGAGGCTATTTATTATACCAATAGTCACATGAAAGACTGGGTAAATTCTCATCAAGTGTTCTTCTTTTCATACTTAGAACAAAACTACTGGAGCAGCGCTGACAGCACTTAACAATAAGTAAACCCTCTTTTTATCAGTTAGTGTTCTTTGTTGTAAGCATCGGAAGCTGATTCTCTTTAACTTCAGCAAAGAGAGAGCAGCTGGCAAGCTATCAGGAAGCTCACTTGTTTGCTGAGAGGCCTAGAGACCCTGTAAATTGCAGGAATGCAAGTTTAAGCAGGAGGAACCAAGGCCAAGGTCATGCTGCAGAAATAGCCTGGTGAGGACATTCCCCTGAACTCTGCTGACGACCACGCCTCCCCTGGCCACCACCCCAGACAGCGGATGCTGCTACTGGCTCTGGGAGACACTTCTTGGAATGAATTCTAACCTGTCCCTGTTTCTTTCTTTCACTTGCTCACAGTTCAGGCAGAATCATCAGACTGACCAAGGCTGGGTCACCTGTCCTACCTGTCTGTGGCAGACAGAGGCAGCCTCTCACCTGCTAGGATTTTCAGAGAGAGATGAAGAGTTGCCTTTTACCGGGTAGGAAGGGGTTTCAGATGCTGGACAGTTAAAAGAATGGTATATATCTATTAAACTATACAAGTAACATCATTCTAGGTATTAAGGGCTCCCATAGAATTTTTCAGGTTTCTTGAAAAGGCAACATAGTTCTGGAGAGAAACTACTTTCCTATATAGTATAGATTTCAATTATCTCAAAATAGCTGCTGAGCGGGGAGGGGTCACTCACTCTACATTTGCATACAGATGATCTTGCCAGCCATTTGGTTTTGTGTTGAGAATTCCAATATGACATTCGGCGGTTATTGGAACAAAGACCGCGTCTGCGTCTTCCTTCCATTTATTTCATTTATCTCTGATAGGCTTTGTGGGAACAGTTGTCTCTAATCCAAGCCATCAGAAAGCCTTTTACCAGTTCCTTCTGGCGATGTCTAATTTTCAGTGTTCTTGGAGTAATCAGTTGGCATTTTTTGTTAATTGAACTCATTCAAGAGCATCTCCTCCCCACAAAGGAATGTTTTTGAATGTTATTGTTTTGCTCAGAGATTAAGCATTTTGTATCACCATAATCTATCCTGCCAACCTGTTAGTACCACGATGAAACTGATGTGGCAAAGTTTTAATTCATGCAGTAATTTTAGCATTTACCCCTCTAGCTTTAAAAGCACAAAGACCAGAGGACATGCAAAAGGCCACATGACATTTTTAATGTAACACATTTACTGTCATTTTGCTGCAGTCTTTATTCTCATGTGATAGAAGCTGGTCAAATTGGGTCTATTAAAAATAATTAAATAGTAAAATAGTAAAATTAACAGTGCTACATGTTATGGAAACTGCAACTCTTAGCAAAAGGCATTATAGGAAGTGTAATAGAATTAAAAAAAAAGAAACCTACTTGAAGCAACCAAGCATTAATCTTGTCCCAACAGGGGCACTCAGTATAATCTAGACCTAGTGAGACTGCATTCATAAATCATTTATGCCTCACTTGACAGTAGAATCTGTGAAACTTATGTGATATGGAGAAAAGTAGATTCATCCTATCCAGGATCCCTCAGTACTCCTTCTTTCAGCTCATACCTAACAAGCCTAAATTCATTTCTGTAGTTGTAAGTATGCTGTACAGAGAAAATCCAAAGAGTCAAGCTCAAATAGACCTCCTTTGAAAAAGGATCAAAGTATAGCACAAATTAGAGAAGAAAAATCCAGGATTACCATCTACAGAAAGTGAGTACAAGAGTCAGGCCAAAAATTCTTACCTACGGATTTTACAGAAAATAAAAGGTTTTCATTGGGAAGAAAGTCAAAGAGTGTAAAAATATTTTATTTTTTCTGCACACACTAATTAGTTACTGTTTCTTGGCATTGTGTTAACTCTTATTTTATTTTTCACATGCCAGTTACCATGCTAAGCATTTTTTATACTTTATCCAATTTGATCTCTCAAATAGCCTCATGAGGTAAGTATCACTAGCTCCATTTTATAGTTGAAGAAATCGAGGCTTTAAGAAGCTAAACTGGGACTTCCCTGGTGGTCTGGTGGTTAAGAGTTTGCCTTCCAGTGCATGGGGTACAAGTTCAACCTCTGGTCAGGGAACTAAAATCCTACCAGCTTCTGAAACATAAAACAGAAGCAATATTATAACTAATTCAACAACAATTTAAAAAAATGGTCCACATGAAAAGAAAGAAAAAGAAAAAAAAGCACAAACTCCTTTGAGAATAAGCAACTTAGTATCTGGACCCTGTCTAGGATTCAGTGTCTACATTCTTTAACCCTATGTGCACTACTACCCTGAAGTATACTCTTCTTTTAATGCTCATAAACTACTCAAAGCTATGCTAAGTCTCACTCTATGCTACTTGAGGGTAGGAATAATATTCCGCATTTTAGACGCCATCCTTACCTAGGACAGTGCCTGAGTTCAGTTCACTACAGTTGCTCAGTCGTGTCCAACTCTTTGCAACCCCATGGAATGCACCATGCCAGGCCTCCCTGTTCATCACCAACTCCTGGAACTTGCTCAAACTCATATCCATCGAATTGGTGATATGTATGCAAGTTTAAGCAGGAGGAACCAAGGCCAAGGTCATGCTGCAGAAATAGCCTGGTGAGGACATTCCCCCTGAACTCTGCTGACGACCACGCCTCCCCTGGCCACCACCCCAGACAGCGGATGCTGCTACTGGCTCTGGGAGACACTTCTTGGAATGAATTCTAACCTGTCCCTGTTTCTTTCTTTCACTTGCTCACAGTTCAGGCAGAATCATCAGACTGACCAAGGCTGGGTCACCTGTCCTACCTGTCTGTGGCAGACAGAGGCAGCCTCTCACCTGCTAGGATTTTCAGAGAGAGATGAAGAGTTGCCTTTTACCGGGTAGGAAGGGGTTTCAGATGCTGGACAGTTAAAAGAATGGTATATATCTATTAAACTATACAAGTAACATCATTCTAGGTATTAAGGGCTCCCATAGAATTTTTCAGGTTTCTTGAAAAGGCAACATAGTTCTGGAGAGAAACTACTTTCCTATATAGTATAGATTTCAATTATCTCAAAATAGCTGCTGAGCGGGGAGGGGTCACTCACTCTACATTTGCATACAGATGATCTTGCCAGCCATTTGGTTTTGTGTTGAGAATTCCAATATGACATTCGGCGGTTATTGGAACAAAGACCGCGTCTGCGTCTTCCTTCCATTTATTTCATTTATCTCTGATAGGCTTTGTGGGAACAGTTGTCTCTAATCCAAGCCATCAGAAAGCCTTTTACCAGTTCCTTCTGGCGATGTCTAATTTTCAGTGTTCTTGGAGTAATCAGTTGGCATTTTTTGTTAATTGAACTCATTCAAGAGCATCTCCTCCCCACAAAGGAATGTTTTTGAATGTTATTGTTTTGCTCAGAGATTAAGCATTTTGTATCACCATAATCTATCCTGCCAACCTGTTAGTACCACGATGAAACTGATGTGGCAAAGTTTTAATTCATGCAGTAATTTTAGCATTTACCCCTCTAGCTTTAAAAGCACAAAGACCAGAGGACATGCAAAAGGCCACATGACATTTTTAATGTAACACATTTACTGTCATTTTGCTGCAGTCTTTATTCTCATGTGATAGAAGCTGGTCAAATTGGGTCTATTAAAAATGAATTAAATAGTAAAATAGTAAAATTAACAGTGCTACATGTTATGGAAACTGCAACTCTTAGCAAAAGGCATTATAGGAAGTGTAATAGAATTAAAAAAAAAGAAACCTACTTGAAGCAACCAAGCATTAATCTTGTCCCAACAGGGGCACTCAGTATAATCTAGACCTAGTGAGACTGCATTCATAAATCATTTATGCCTCACTTGACAGTAGAATCTGTGAAACTTATGTGATATGGAGAAAAGTAGATTCATCCTATCCAGGATCCCTCAGTACTCCTTCTTTCAGCTCATACCTAACAAGCCTAAATTCATTTCTGTAGTTGTAAGTATGCTGTACAGAGAAAATCCAAAGAGTCAAGCTCAAATAGACCTCCTTTGAAAAAGGATCAAAGTATAGCACAAATTAGAGAAGAAAAATCCAGGATTACCATCTACAGAAAGTGAGTACAAGAGTCAGGCCAAAAATTCTTACCTACGGATTTTACAGAAAATAAAAGGTTTTCATTGGGAAGAAAGTCAAAGAGTGTAAAAATATTTTATTTTTTCTGCACACACTAATTAGTTACTGTTTCTTGGCATTGTGTTAACTCTTATTTTATTTTTCACATGCCAGTTACCATGCTAAGCATTTTTTATACTTTATCCAATTTGATCTCTCAAATAGCCTCATGAGGTAAGTATCACTAGCTCCATTTTATAGTTGAAGAAATCGAGGCTTTAAGAAGCTAAACTGGGACTTCCCTGGTGGTCTGGTGGTTAAGAGTTTGCCTTCCAGTGCATGGGGTACAAGTTCAACCTCTGGTCAGGGAACTAAAATCCTACCAGCTTCTGAAACATAAAACAGAAGCAATATTATAACTAATTCAACAACAATTTAAAAAAATGGTCCACATGAAAAGAAAGAAAAA
This sequence comes from Madoqua kirkii, assembly GCA_006408675.1. Taxonomy (NCBI): domain Eukaryota; kingdom Metazoa; phylum Chordata; class Mammalia; order Artiodactyla; family Bovidae; genus Madoqua; species Madoqua kirkii. The sequence continues at coordinate 6,909 of SJYC01068321.1, read as the reverse complement.
GAAAAAAAAGCACAAACTCCTTTGAGAATAAGCAACTTAGTATCTGGACCCTGTCTAGGATTCAGTGTCTACATTCTTTAACCCTATGTGCACTACTACCCTGAAGTATACTCCTTCTTTTAATGCTCATAAACTACTCAAAGCTATGCTAAGTCTCACTCTATGCTACTTGAGGGTAGGAATAATATTCCGCATTTTAGACGCCATCCTTACCTAGGACAGTGCCTGAGTTCAGTTCACTACAGTTGCTCAGTCGTGTCCAACTCTTTGCAACCCCATGGAATGCACCATGCCAGGCCTCCCTGTTCATCACCAACTCCTGGAACTTGCTCAAACTCATATCCATCGAATTGGTGATATGATCCAACCATCTCATCCTCTGTTGTCCCCTTCTCCTCCTGCCTTCAATCTTTACCAGCATCAGGGTCTTTTCAAATGAGTCAGTTCTTCACATCAGGTGTCCAAAGTATTGAAGTTTCAGCTTCAACATCAGCCCTTCCAGTGAACACCCAGGACTGATTTCCTTTAGGACCGACTGGCTTGATCTCCTTGCAATCCAAGGGGACTCTCAAGAGTTTTTTCCAACACCAGAGTTCAAAAGCATCAGTTCTTTGGCACTTAGCTTTCTTTATAATTCAGCTCTCACATCCATACCTGACTACTGGGAAAACTTTAGCTTTGGGAGATGGACCTTTGTTGTTAAAGTAATATCTCTGCTTTTTAATATGTTATCTAAATTGGTCATAACTTTTCTTCCAAGGAGTAAGCATCTTTTGATTTCATGGCTACAGTCACCACCTGCAGTGATTTTGGAGCCCCCTCAAAATAAAGGCTCTTACTATTTCCATTGTTTACTCATCTATTTGCCATGAAGTGATGGGACTGGATGCCATGATCTTAATTATCTGAAAGTTGAGTTTTAAGCCAACTTTTTCACTCTCCTCTTTCACTTTCATCAAGAAGATCTTTAGTTCTTTGCTTTCTGCCATAGGGGTGATATCATCTGAATATCTGAGGTTACTGATATTCCTCCTAGCAATCTTGATTCCAGCTTGTGCTTCTTCCAGCCCAGGATTTCTCATGATGTACTCTGCATATAAGTTAAATAAGAAGGGTGACAATATACAGACTTGATGTACTCCTTTTCCTATTTGGAACCATCTGTTGTTCAATGTCCAGTTCTAACTGTTGCTTCTTGACCTGCATACAGATTTCTCAGGAGGCAGGTCTGGTGGTTTGGTATTCCCATCTCTTTAAGACTTTTCCACAGTTTATTGTGATCCACACAGTTAAAGGCTTTGATATAGTCAATAAAGCAGAAATAGATGTTTTTCTGGAACTCTGTTGCTTTTTTGATGATCCAACAGATGTTGGCAATTTGATCTCTGGTTCCTCTGACTTTTCTAAAACCAGCTTGAACATATGGAAGTTCGTGGTTCATGTATTGCTAAACTCTGGCGTGGAGAATTTTGAGCATTACTTTGCTAGCATGTGAGATGAGTGCAATTGTGTGGTAGTCGGAGCATTCTTTGGCATTGCCTTTCTTTGGAATTGGAATGAAAACTGACCTTTTCCAGTCCTGTGGCCACTGCTGAGTTTTCCAAATTTGCTGGCACATTGAGTGCAGCACTTTCACAGCATCATCTTTTAGGTTTTGAAATAGCTTAACTGGAATTCCATCATCTTCACTAGCTTTGTTCATAGTTATGCTTCCTAAGGCCCACTTGGCTTTGCATTCAGTCTTTTCATTCACCCAGGATTTCTTGCTCTGGGTGGATGATCACACCATCATGGTTATCTAGGTCACGAAGATCTTTTTTGTATAGTTTTTTTGTGTATTCTTGCCACCTCCTCTTAATATCTTCTGCTTCTGTTAGGTCCATACCATTTCTATCCTTTATTGTGCCATTTTTGCATGAAATGTTCCTTTGGTATCTCTGATTTTCTTGAAGAGATCTGTAATCTTTCCCGTTCTATTGTTTTCCTCTATTTCTTTGCATTGATCACTGAAGAAGGTTTTCTTATCTCTGCTTGCTCTTCTTTGGAAATCTGTATTCAAATGAGTATATCTTTTCTTTTCTCCTTTGCCTGAGCCTCTCCAAAAAGAGTTGAAATGATAAAGTTATTGATTTTTCCAGACTTGCAGTAAACTCCCAGTAATAAACATTCGAGTCTCAAAAATCAGACTTCATTATACTAAATTTGGGATTCAGTTTTGTAATTAGCCCATATAGGCAACCTCTGAAGGAAAGTGAAAGTGAAAGTGAAGTCGCTCAGTCCTGTACAACTCTTTGCGACCCCGTGGACGTAGCCTATCAGGCTTCTACGTCCATGGGATTCTCCAGGCAAGAATACTGGAGTGGGTTACCATTTCCTTCTCCAGGGGATCTTCCCGACCCAGGGATCGGACCTGTGTCTCCCACATTGGAGGCAGACGCTTTAACCTCTGAGCCACCAGGAAAGCCCAGGGTGCAAATTTTGCTGGGCTCTTAAAATTGTGACTAAAGAAAAAGTCTTGACAAGGTTACACTTGAGACCTTTCCTCCTAGGATAAAAAGAGTATTCCATCAAAGGTGCTGTACTGCTTTCTAAAATGTTAAGCAAAAACAAACAATAACCAAAATGACTGGATCTGGGGCTATCCACACATAAATTCTATTTCATTGAGAAGTGTCAGTAGAATGGGATAAAATAAGTGCTATATATTTTCCTATATTTTCTTAATATGCTTCACCTTGACCAAGACGCATTAGTCATATCTTCCCTAGTTTGGATCCCATAAGGCTACGTCAATACATAAATGAGTTATTTCATTTAACTTGTATAAAATCTTAAATACTTAGAATCAATTAAAAAAAATAACCACATCCCCACCATCCAGCTCTCCCAATTGTTCATTTAAAAGCAACCCCCCAAAATCAGTTCACAGGAAATCATTATTAATTTTCCACTACAAAACATTCTCAATGAGAACAGGGTTATTTTTATAGTGATGTTGAAAGTCTATTTCTCATGAAATCTGAGAAACGGATACATAGGACAAATGGATTATATTTGATGTAGAGTCCTGAAGTTATTGCAGGGACTCTTTTATTGTGTTATAAACTTGTCTTTCAGACACTGTGGGATTGCTTGAGGGCATTATATTACGTCATACTACATTATTAACTTCAATGTTTGAAAGTGTTTTGAGGAGATGAGATAACCTTGCCAAGAAAGGAAAGGAGGAGTATATAAAAGCTCAGCACTTAGAGAGGATATCTGTATTCAAAGATGAACATGAACCATCATATCCACTGTTTTTCTGTATTAAGCACTCTACCTGGCATGAGGCATCAGCATTACATATCAGTGGCATCAGTTGAAGTTTAATTTCAGTGGAGATGAAACCTGCATAAGGAAAATTTTCTTGTTAAGATTGCTGGGTTTATTCTTTTACTGTAACAGCAGATTGAATAGTGTCTCTCACTGTGTTGGAGGACTGCTTTAGGTGATAATTACATGAAGGGAAGCATATGTGTCATTTTACATAGGACCATCTTGTTGCCACTGTTCAAAAAATCCATAACACATATATATGTATATGCTACAGTACAGGAATATAATGATGAAAGCAACTTTACCCTGCCCTAAAGGAGTACGTGAAATGAGGTTGTCAAAAATTTCAGTTTAACACAGTTTGTTGATGATACACCCAAAGTACTGTCAGAATGGTAAGGCGGGACCTCTGTCCATCGTAAGATTCCGAAAATCTTCCTGGATATCTGAATTTTAAAGGATCATAAGGGCCAAGTTTTTTTTATCAACAAAGATAATTATTATGGAAACATGACATTTTACTCCTTCTATATAAATAAGGAGGGTTATTTTAGTTGTTTTTCTTATCCATTGTTTGTTCAGATTTCCAATAAAACATGATGCCCAGGTACAATAGAGTTAGCTTCTTAACCTACAGGAACACATACTACTAGTGACTCCTAGTTACATTCCATTCTCAGAACTAGTGCAAATATCTCTATTTCAGGGTATAAGACAGGGAAAGGAGAAGAGAGAAATTTTTTATTTTTTTCTCCAAGCTGAAAATACTTATCAAAGAAGGAAGCCAGCATAGTGGGGAGTGTGGGAAGGACATCAGGCAAAACATTTCTGACATTTCTGCCCATTACCGTTTGCTTTTTGTTTTCCCAGTTCAATAACTATAGGTCTTCCAGAGTATTTCTGAGTATCTCAGCTTCCCGAGAATAATGCGTTATTTTCTGTACTATTCTTATCTCTTCTGAGGGAACTTAGAACTTTAAATCCATCAATCTATGTCTGAAAGTTGCTGAGACATGCTTGTTAAATGGCATAATTCTAGCAAGAAGAATAAATCCAGGTAACCCTGTATCTGCTCTCGTTTTCTGCTTCCATTGTGTTCATGCAGGAATGTAGTCTTTTGCCAGTGGTCATGTTTTGCAGTCCATTCCAATCACCAGCCTTTTGAAATGTCTTTCTCCTTTTTTCTCTCCTCTGCTTCCTCCCTTCCTCTCCCTTTCTTTTTCTCTTTCTTCACTTCTTATATATTGACTGTGTGTCAGATGTTGTGCAAGGATTTGAGGATTTGATGGTAAATAAGCAGATGTGTATATTCAAAAGCAGAGACATTACTTTGCTGACTAAGGTCCGTCTAGTCAAGGCTATGGATTTTCCTGTGGTCATGTATGGATGTGAGAGTTGGACTGTGAAGAAGGCTGAGCACTGAAGAATTGATGCTTTTGAACTGTGGTGTTGGAGAAGACTCTTGAGAGTCCCTTGGACTGCAAGGAGATCCAACCAGTCCATTCTGGAGGCGATCAGCCCTGGGATTTCTTTGGAAGGTATGATGCTAAAGCTGAAACTCCAGTATTTTGGCCACCTCATGTGAAGAGTTACCTCATTGGAAAAGACTCTGATGCAGACTCTGATGCTGGGAGGGATTGGGGGCAGGAGAAGAAGGGGACGAGAGGATGAGATGGCTGCATGGCATCACCAACTTGATGGACGTGAGTCTGAGTGAACTCCGGGAGTTGATGATGGACAGGGAGGCCTGGCGTGCTGCGATTCGTTGGGTCACAAAGAGTCGGACACAACTGAGAGACTGAACTGAACTGAAGCAGATGTGGTTCCCCACCACGTTAGACTTCCATGTTTTCGAGGCAGATACTCATTTTAACAAGTAACAGCAATGCGAGGTAAAGAGTATGATATCGTCCATATGGAAGCAGAGACTGATGGGAAAAGTGAGGGAAGAGTGCCCTCAAAGAAGAGTGAATAAGATGTTTATACATTGTTGCTGCTGCTGCTACTAAGTCGCTTCAGTCGTGTCCGGCTCTGTGCGACCCCATAGACGGCAGCCTGCTGGGCTCCCCCATCTCTGGGATTCTCTAGGCAAGCACACTGAAGTGGGTTGCCATTTCCTTCTCCAATGCATGAAAGTGAAAAGTGAAAGTGAAGTCGCTCAGTCGTGTCCGACTCTTGGCAACTCCATGAACTGCAGCCTACCAGGCTCCTCTGCCCATGGGATTTTCCAGGCAGGAGTATTGGAGTGGGGTGCCATTGCCTCCTCCACTAGTCAGGCAATTTACCAATTTTTAATCAATTAGTGGATTTAAGCACTGATATTCATTGACTGCTCACATTACAATAAGAGGGACAAACCAATATTATATATCCTTTGAGTGAAGAATAAAACACAACCTATGAGGTAGTCCTGGGGGAATAAACACTTGATTCTTACTGTTTTCAGAGTCAGTTACGGAGTTACAGCAAATATGGAAGCCAGAACATGAAAGTGAAGTCCCTCAGTCGTGTATGACTCTTTGCGACCCCACGGACTGCAACCTACCAGGCTCCTCCGTTCATGGGATTCTGCAGATAAGAATACTGGAGTGGGTTGCCTTTTCCTTCTCCAGGAGATCTTCCTGACCCAGGGATCGAACCTAGGTCTCCCACATTGCAGGCAGAGGCTTTAACCTCTGAGCCGCCTGGGAAGCCTTGGAAGCCACACTAGTGAAATCACTCAGTAGTGTCCAGCTCTTTGCGAGCCCATGGACTAAGCCCACCAGGCTCCTCCATCCATGGGATTCTCCAGGCAAGAGTACTGGAGTGGGGTGCCATTTCCTTCTCCAGGGAATCTTCCTGACCCAGGGATTGGACCCAAGTGTCCCGCATTGTAGGCAGATGCTTTACCGTCTAAGCCACCAGGGAAGTCAACAAAGATGGAATCAGAATTATCCGGGATGTGGGGCACTCTGCTAGACATCCAACCCATTTTCTTCAATTAATAAATTGCAAAAGATGGAAGAGCTATCTGAGATTAAAAAAGACTTCAGAGCTATATCAATTTATCACAATGTACTAGACTTCTCTGTCAACAAAGATGGAATCAGAATTATCCGGGATGTGGGGCACTCTGCTAGACATCCAACCCATTTTCTTCAATTAATAAATTGCAAAAGATGGAAGAGCTATCTGAGATTAAAAAAGACTTCAGAGCTATATCAATTTATCACAATGTACTAGACTTCTCTGGCTCTTGAGTCACATAAAGGAATTATAAGTATAAATAATTTTACATATATGGAAAATATGAGGCAGTTGGATGCTTGATCTCTTCTGGATAGTTTAAGATTTTAATTTATTTTTAAAATACAAAAATAGTGATGTAGTTATGGTGAAAAAAGTCCTTATAATTTAGAGGTACATATTGAAAATTTTACAGATTTTACAGAAAATGTAATGGTTATAATCCCAGCTCTTTGAGATTTGTTGAGACTAGCAGTACATTTATTTGATAAATTTTGTAATTGTTCTCTGTGAACTTGAAGTTAATATGTATTCTGCAAATGATGAATCTAGTTATTTATATATGTTTATGTATATAAAGCTTAT
>SJYC01068319.1:0-12784 GCA_006408675.1 Madoqua kirkii | reverse complement strand
CTATTTTGTATTTTTCAGAGTTTATTAGAAACAATATTTGTTAAATCTTTATCATCTTTAAATTTTGGTATGAATTATTAGGTTAAATTTTTAGTAGGGATCCGAAGAAAATAATGTCACATTGTTAGTTATGTTCCTTGAAGGATATGCTAGAGATAGCTTACAGCCTGTACAAAAACAGGAGATGAGCTAGATTTGGCTGATGGGCCAGAATTTGCTAACCCTTACAACAATCATAGAAAATATTTATTATTCTCTTTTTTCAGAAGAAATGGACCAAGAGAAATTAGGTCAAGAGAACTTAGGGCCAAGAGAACTAAGGTAGCAGAGCTAGAACTTTTTCTCTTATTTCACAAAAACCTGTGATTCTCCCTTTCTCAGTTGTACAGGTTCCTAGGAGGGATGGGGACATAGACTGCAGTGTTATGTGGAAAATTGGGGAATTGGGGACTCCTAAGATAAATGACATCTGTATGTCTTTAAAATCCTGTGTCTTTAAAACCTGGTCCTCTCTGGAGTTGGTGACTCATGTGACTGGTACCTCCCTACCTCCCTGAAAGCATGTCTAGCCAGGCTGATTCCATTCTAGATCTTGAGAGTATGAAATGTATTTGAAATGCAGTGAGTGTCTCCCACACCCTTTTCTCTTGTTAGTCAGTCACCTCTGGGCTCTTAGATTCTTTATATTATTTCTAATATCCTGGTAAATCCCTACTTAAGGAGAAATATCATTATACTAAATGTTAATGAATGAGGAGACTAGTGATGTTCCCCTTCTCAAGGATTTGCATTTTTACTTGAGACAAAGCCCTGAATCACTATATTTAATATCCTAATGCTATATCTATCATCTATGGGTAATGTAGATATGGAGAATATTTTTGTGGGCCCCATAAACAGATGTCCATACTTTACATCTTGTCATGAAATTGAAATGAGCCAATGTTCCTTAAAGTATTCCTCAATTTACTGTTAAACTCTTTTCCAACTTGCTGGAGTCTTTAATCTTTTTATCACTAAAAAACGGTTGGGTCTAAATATCTATATAAATATATATGTATATATGTGTGTGTGTTTCAATGGCATAATAGTTTGTATTTTAGTAAGCATCATATTTGCTAGTCTATTGACTATGCCAAAGCCTTTGACTGTGTGGATCACAATAAACTGTGGAAAATTCTAAGAGAGATGGGAATGCCAGACCATCTGACCTGCCTCTTGAGAAATCTGTATGCAAGTCAGGAAGCAACAGTTAGAACTGGACATGGAAAAACAGACTGGTTCCAAATAGGAACAGGAGTATGTCAAGGCTGTGTATTGTCACCCTGCTTGTTTAACTAAAACACAGAGTACATCATGAGAAATCCTCGGCTGGAGGAAGCACAAGTTGGAATCAAGATTGCTGGGAGAAATATCAATAACCTCAGATTTGCAGATGACACCACCCTTTTGGCAGAAAGTGAAGAGGAGCTAAAAAGCCTCTGGATGAAAGTGAAAGAGGAGAGTGAAAAAGTTGGCTTAAAGCTCAACATTCAGAAAACGAAGATCATGGCATCTGGTCCCATCACTTCATGGGAAATAGATGGGAAAACAGTGGAAATAGTGTCAGGCTTTATTTTTGGGGGCTCCACAATCATTGCAGATGGTGATTGCAGCCATGAAATTAAAAGACGCTTACTCCTTGGAAGGAAAGTTATGACCAACCTAGATAGCATATTCAAAAGCAGAGACATTACTTTGCCAACAAAGGTCCGTCTAATCAAGGCTATGTTTTTCCAGTAGTCATGTATGGATGTGAGAGTTGGACTGTGAAGAAGGCTGAGCGCCAAAGAATTGATGCTTTTGAAGTGTGGTGTTGGAGAAGACTCTTGAGAGTCCCTTGGACTGCAAGGAGATCCAACCAATCCATTCTGAAGGAGATCAGCCCTGGGATTTCTTTGGAAGGAATGATGCTAAAGCTGAAACTCCAGTACTTTGGCCACCGTACGTGAAGAGTTGACTCATTAGAAAAGGCTCTGATGCTGGGAGGGATTGGGGCAGGAGGAGAAGGGGATGACAGAGGATGAGATGGCTGGATGGCATCACTGACTTGATAGATGTGTGTCTGAGTGAACTCCGGGAGATGGTGATGGACAGGGAGGCCTGGCGTGCTGCGATTCATGGGGTCACAAAGAGTCAGACACGACTGAGTGACTGAACTGAACTGAACAGTAAACATATCTGTGAAGTATTCATAAGATCAATAAAAGTGCAATTAAAAGGCAGAAATATCAACGGTTCACACAATGTAGAGAAATATAACCCAGACATTTTATAACATTTGCTTTCCCATTGTCAAGAACAGAGGTAACATGTGGAAGTGTGCTGACAGGAGGATAGTCTGTGTGTGTGTGTGTGTGTGTGTGTGTACATGTGCATGTGTTTGCTTATATATGTGTAGAAAAATGACTCTGTATCACATCAATTCACTATTGTTGGTAACAGACTGTCCCCAAATTATTAGCTTAAAATAACAACCATTTATACACTGATGCTTATTTAGTTTTGGCTAGGTTCAGCTAGTGATTCTTCTGCTGATCTTGTCTGGAGTCATTCCTGTGTCTGCGGTCATCTGGGGTTTCACTTGTGTCTGGATGGTCCACAGTGTATCACTTGCATGTCTGGGGCTCTTGGCCGAGGTTGCTTAGTTCTCTTCCATGTAGTTTCTCCAGAAGGATAATTTGATGGGAGTCTTCCAGAAGAACATGAACCAACATTTTAGCACTTATTAAACCCCTGCTTGTGTTATATTTGCTGGTTTTACTAGCCAAAGAAAGGCATGTGGGCATACTATACTGAGAGTCAGTGAGGGAGCAGACTACACAAAGATGTGACTACCGGGAGAGGGGAATTCATTGGGGGTTTATGGTGGAGACAAGATCTCCCTCCAAAATGTTGTTGAGAAAAGTTGATGATTCTTACTGTTGCAGAACAAATGATCCATAATGGATATTTCACAACTTTATATAGCTGATTTTAAGTATTGCTGTGTTTAATGTTCTGTGCTATGGCATTCTGAACAATTAAAATTATTTTCCTAAGATGTTGTGCCCTTGCAAGAGGGTAGAGGACATGGAGTGAAGCTACATTGTATTTCAGCAGTACACTATGATGCTCCACAGTGCTTAGGAGAATTTTGGTTAAAAACATGGGCTTTAAGGGACTTCCCTGGCTGTCCAGTGGCTAGAACTCAGTGCTTCAAATACAGGGGCCTGGGTTCAATCCCTAGTTGGGGGACTAGGATCCCACATGCCACATGGCACAGCCAAAAAATTGAACCACCCCCCAAAACCGTGAGCTTTAATTGCAAACTCTGACATTTGCTAAACATCAGATAAACTCTAAGCCTCTCTGAATTTTGTCAGCCATAATAGTTGATGGTAAGAGTTTAAAGGGCCCTTACTACTTTTCCCAGTGACTGAAACATATTAAACCATGAAAAGTTTATCTATTATTATTATTTAATAGTAGTAGAGAAAATTTTCACTGTGCATTCAACTTGGATTCTTCAATAACTCATCATCCATGTATCTGCTCAGTCTTTTCTTTACCAATTTAGAAATAATAAAATTATTGTTATATATATTATATGCAGATGCCACCATCACGAAAGACAACAGGCAGTTTACTTCCAATTGGTTCCCCTTCCCACTGTATCTGCTGGTTTGCATAGAGAAACCTACGTTATATCCCTTGCAGGATATACTAGAGATAGCTTATAGCCTGTACAAAAACAGGAGATGAGCTAGATTTGGCTGATGGGCCAGAATTTGCTAACCCTTAGAACAATCATAGAAAATATTTGTTATTCTCTTCTTTCAGAAGAAATGGACCAAGAAAAATTAGGTCAAGAGAACTTAGGTAGCAGAGCTAGAATTTTTACACCTCATTCTCCTGAGATCTCCTTCCTGAAATGAGCTAATATTATTTGGGGATCATAAAAGTTTTGTAGATATTCATATAACTCTATCTTTCCATTCTACCTTTTATTAAAAAAAATAAAAACAAGGTGACAGAGTAGTGGAATATGAGAATTTGGAATCAGGGAGAGCTGTATGGAGATCTCACTGCTGTCACATATAGCTATATGACCCACATATAGCCACATATAGTTATATGAGTTCAGTTTTTCATCTGTAAAATGGGAGTGATAATATAGCCTTAGATGTATTGTAAAAATTCAAAAAGATAATATTTATAAAATGGCTAGGTCAGAACTGGGCTAAATAAATGGCTTCCTTTGCAATAAATTTAAAAGTGCTTTTGCAGGATTATGTGGATTCATTATCTAATCACAGTCTAAAAATCGAGTTTTATGACACCTTGGTGTATAAGAATATTTCTGCTGCCAAAGCTATCACTATAAGTTTTAATCAAAGCTTCTGGATAACTGTGATTACTTTGCATTTCTGTGTCAAGATTGCCTCGGGACATATCCAAGAACAAATAGCTTACTGTTGGGTGGAAATATGGAAACAGACTTTGGAACGCTCGCATGCAGCTAGCTCACCACGACTATCTCTCAGACACTTCAAAACTACTCCAAAAAACATAAAAGACAGAAGGAGCCATCAGGGAATATTTATGGAAAATAATAAAAAGAAGACAAATTAGCTTTAGAAGTGTTCTGTAATAATTTTCAACTTATATGCCTTTTCAAATGAATGTGATAGTTTAAAAATTTTGAGGGAAACTGTACAGAGTGAAACAAATATCTGAGCAAATTAAACAAAACCTCATTTCTTTACCTAAAAATTTGACCTGATTATGTTCAGCTCACTTTAAAGTGACATTAACTCTTTAAAACCTTCAGGTTACTAATAAACTGCACATCTTCACTGCAGTCAACAGAATCTTGGGAGAGTGATGTTAAAGATCTTTCTAAAAACATTCTGGCCATGGTATAGTGGGGGTTGTGGGGTGGGGTTGGGGGGTTGGTGAAAGATAGAATATCTACTTTACAAACCAATTTCGTGTTTCCTGGTTCCCTTTGGTCCAGAGTGGCTGGGTGTCTGGGAGTGCAGCTTGTAGAGGTCAGCATCTCTTAGATACAGAGCTGAGTGGAGGAAGGGCTCAGACGGAATTTGAGGGCAAATTAGATGAGGCAAAAACCAGCACAAGAAGCCTGACATATGAAGACTTATCTTTTACCACAAGAAGGTTGAAGATCATGGTAAACATATAAACTAAATTATTTCTTATTGTGTTAGAAGAGGATGAGTGCCATGGGGGAAAAAGTAGAGGAAGTCGAGAGAGAGAGAGAGATGGCCAGATAGGATGAAAAGAGTTAAACAGGATGCTTAGGATATGTTTCCTTGAGAAGGTGAAAAAACTTGAAAGAGGTGAGGAAACCAACCACACAGCCATTGGGGGCAGAGTGTTCTAGGTTGAAGGAGCAGTAAATGGAAAAATGCCCCAAGGTGCAGTGTGTTGGGCAAGATCAGGGACCAGCAGAGAGGCTAGTATGGGCAAAGCACTGAGTGAGGAGGAGGATGGCAGGAGAAAGGTGCAGAGGGCCAGCTGGAGCTGTGTCATGTAAAGCTTTATGGGCCAGGATAAAGGTTTTGGATTTACTCTGGTGAGTGGAGGGACTTGGCTAGGTTTTGAAGAAAAGGACACTGCATAACTTCAATTTCTTAAAGATCCATCTGGCTGCTGAGCTAGGAATAATCTATAGCAGTGGTCCTCAACCTTTTTGGCCCCAGGGACCAGTTTAGTGGAAGATAGTTTTTCTAGAGACCAGTGTGGGATGGGGGAATGGGATGGTTTCAGGATGATTTACGAGCATTACACTCATTGTGCACTTTATTTCTATTATTATTACATCATTTCCCCCTGAGATCATCTGTCATTACACCCCAAAGATTTAGCACTCCTGCTCTATAGGGATGAAGGTGGAGGAGGCAAGGGTAGCATTCAAGAAACTTGTTAGGAGGCTTTTGCAGTAACCCTGATGGGAAATGATAGTGGCTCAGACCATGATGAGCTACCATCATCTCATTATTTCAGTGTTGTATCCTGAGATGATCAGAAGTGTCATATCATGAAGTTATCTTGAATATAGAGCCAACAGGATTTCCTAATGGAAGTCAGTGAAGACTGTTTGGCACATTCATTTTTGTTAGTCTACCAGTGCATCTGGTCTCATCACTTCATGGGAAATAGATGGGGAAACAGTGGAAACAGTGTCAGACTTTATTTTGGGGGGCTCCAAAATTACTGCGGATGGTGATTGCAGCCATGAAATTAAAAGACACTTACTCCTTGGAAGAAAAGTTATGACCAACCTAGATAGTATATTCAAAAGCAAAGACATTACTTTGCTGACTAAGGTCCGTCTAGTCAAGGCTATGGTTTTTCCATAGTCATGTATGGATGTGAGAGTTGGACGGTGAAGAAGGCTGAGCGCCGAAGAATTGATGCTTTTGAACTGTGGTGTTGGAGAAGACTCTTGAGAGTCCCTTGGACTGCAAGGAGATCCAACCAGTCCATTCTGAAAGAGATCAACCCTGGGATTTCTTTGGAAGGAATGATGCTGAAGTTGAAGCTCCAGTACTTTGGCCACCTCATGAGAAGAGTTGACTCACTGGAAAAGACTCTGATGCTGAGAGGGACTGGGGGCAGGAGAAGAAGGGGACAACCGAGGATGAGATGGCTGGATGGCATCACGGACTCGATGGATCTGAGTCTAGTGAACTCCGAGAGATGGTGATGAACAGGGAGGCCTGGTGTGTTGCAATTCATGGGGTCGCAGAGTCGGACACGACTGAACGACTGAACTGAACCGAACCAGTGATTCCAAATTTCTAATTATTGGCTGAGCAATCAATTATAATCCTTCCCAGGTGCTCAAGGCAGCACAGTGAATCAGACAGTGATGCATCTGACCTTCCAGGCACACTGGGATTGAAGCAGAAGGAGCCAGAAGGGGCGGGATTTGAACATGCACTCCTCTTGTAAGATAACTCGCCAGGTAAGGAGGAACAGTCTCACAGGCAGTGAGGGAATGACAGTTCACAGAGGTGAGAATGAAAGTTGGGGTTCAGAATGCTTTGTGTCTTGCAAATCCTTTTATTTACCCCATCACAATTTATGAGGTACTATTCTTTCTTCATCGCTACTGTAACTTTTATGTGAAAGAACCCTGAAGAAGCTCTAAACTTCAGTGGACAAAACTGAATAGCTTTTGGCCACCTCAACCCTAAAGTTTCAAGATTTAAGAAATTCTTTAATCTATTCAGAGAAGGTCTAATCCCTTTTGACTTAATATCTAGGTATTAGTTTGTTTCTTAAGGCAAACATTTAGGGATATAAACTAGTCATTCTCTTTAATCTGTTCAGTACCACTGGAAGAGGTGTCCCCAGTAGGTCCTGACACTCACAATTCCTTTCTTGCTGTGTGGCCTTCCATATCTTGCCCTTGTTGCTGCAGCCTCCTCAATTATTGGCTGAGCAATCAATTATAATCCTTCCCAGGTGCTCAAGGCAGCACAGTGAATCAGACAGTGATGCATCTGACCTTCCAGGCACACTGGGATTGAAGCAGAAGGAGCCAGAAGGGGCGGGATTTGAACATGCACTCCTCTTGTAAGATAACTCGCCAGGTAAGGAGGAACAGTCTCACAGGCAGTGAGGGAATGACAGTTCACAGAGGTGAGAATGAAAGTTGGGGTTCAGAATGCTTTGTGTCTTGCAAATCCTTTTATTTACCCCATCACAATTTATGAGGTACTATTCTTTCTTCATCGCTACTGTAACTTTTATGTGAAAGAACCCTGAAGAAGCTCTAAACTTCAGTGGACAAAACTGAATAGCTTTTGGCCACCTCAACCCTAAAGTTTCAAGATTTAAGAAATTCTTTAATCTATTCAGAGAAGGTCTAATCCCTTTTGACTTAATATCTAGGTATTAGTTTGTTTCTTAAGGCAAACATTTAGGGATATAAACTAGTCATTCTCTTTAATCTGTTCAGTACCACTGGAAGAGGTGTCCCCAGTAGGTCCTGACACTCACAATTCCTTTCTTGCTGTGTGGCCTTCCATATCTTGCCCTTGTTGCTGCAGCCTCCTCCAGGGGACTGTTTTTGTTGTTCCTATTGTTGTTCATGACGTTTTCTAGTTTCAAGCAACAAAATGAAATTTGACCATTTTAGCTGAAAATGAATTGACAGAAACACTAATGGATTAGCCTAGGAATAGCAATCAATAAAGCATTTGTAGCAGGCAGTGCAGCCGAGGTCATGTGCAGAGCAGTCTGACTGGGTTTCCTGCTGGAGACTTCCAGACTCTGCCTGATGACTGGTGCTGACAGGGCTCTAGTCTGAGCTTCTGCATTAGACTCCAGTCACTGAGCTTGTGCATCACACCCACAAGACTTCCAGTCCTCAGTGGGAACACCAGTTGGCTAACCATAGATTATATACATTCACTCTCTCTGAGGGCGTGAAGTTCCTGGGAATAGGAGGAAGAGATTTCCCTCATAAAGTACAATGAGGGATTTTCCTCCAGAAGAAAGTATTTGGATGCCGGGTAGCAAAACACAGTAATGAAATAATGCAACTAGAAACATTTTAAAGGAAATACATTTGCATAGAAATGCATAATGATTTGGCTATGCCTTACATTTGCACTAACAGACTCACTCCATACTCTATCCTCACTTACTTTTCTATTTAAAATGTTATTACTGTTGAATTGGAAATATTCTCCTTTTTAAAAATAAAACTTTTGAGTTCTTCACTGTTTATCATCTTCTGCTCTTCTTGCTCAACTTTTATTTCTTCTAGTGTGTAAGCATTTCTTTTCTTCCTTTTTTCCCCACTTCTTCTCTTCTTGACTTCATATCCTCTTTCTCCCTACTTATTTGATTGAAAACATCTTGCTGATATCTTGTTTTCCTTTCTTATACTGTTATAAGAAATGTATTGGTAAGCACCCAACTGAAGTCATGTATCAATAGTTCTGTTCATTTTCAATCCTACTTCACCATTAACCCCTTCCCCATCTCCTGACTTTGACCGTTATCACTTTCAACATTTTCTGCCATTTCCCAGATATCCAGGGGTTCCAAAGAGACTGCAATTAACCTCAGAAAGACACTGCAGTACATGACTGAGAGCATGTCCTCTGGAATCAAACTGTTGCATGTGTGCTAAGTCACTTCAGTCATGTCCGACTCTTTGCAACCCAATGGACCATAGCCTGCTAAGCTCCTCTGTCCAGGGGGTTCTCCAGGCAAGAATACTGGAGTGGGTTGCCATGCCCTCCTCCAGATAAAACTGCTAGTATCAGTACTTTATTGGGTTTTTAAGAAGTTTAAATGAGTTATTACTTATTATGTATTTAGAACAGTAGCTGTAAAACAGCAAACACAGTGTAGGTGTGAAGCTGCTCTTGTTATTATTACTATTTTCAGCATCAAAATATATCCGTTCTCAGTCCCATTATTTCAGAGCCTCTTTCTCTGATTTCTGAAGTATTAAGAGGATGTCCTTAGCATGATGTGTTCATGGATTTAAATGGTTTAAGTTGTGGTCTCATTCCAGGCAACATGTCTCTATTTCCTTGTGAGCCTTAAAGAGCTATAAATATCTTAACCAAAAGAGATGTCAATGTCTTTTTGACACCCCAGTGAAGGTGCCCTTGGGCCTGTATGCCTTTTAGTATTCTTTGTAAGTAACATGGTAATGTCTAGAGTTTCCTTTCTAATTAGATCTTTTAAACTTCTAGGTATTTCGCTAACCCCAGATGGTGACATTTTTTTATTTTTAATTTTATTTTCTTTTATTCTACTTTACAGTACTGTATTGGTTTTGCCATAATTTGACATGAATCAGCCACATGTCTACATGTGCTCTTAATCCTGAAACCCCTTCCCACCTCCCACCCCATATCATCTCTCTGGATCATCCCTGTACACCAGCCCCAAGCATCCTGTATCCTGTATCGAACGCAAACTGGCACTTCATTTCTTACATGATAGTATACATGGTTCAGTGCCATTCTCCCAAATCATCCCATCCTCTCCCTCTCCCACAGAGTCCAAAAGTCCATTCTATGCATCTGTGTCTCTTTTGTTGTCTCTCATACAGGGTCATCATTACTATCTTTCTAAATTCCATATATATGTGTCAGTATACTGTATTGGTGTTTTTCTTTCTGGCTTACTTCACTCTGTATAATCAGCTCCAGTTTCATCCATCTCATTAGAACTGATTCAAATTTATTCTTTTTAAGGGTTGAGTAATACTCCATTGTGTATATGTACCACAGCTTTCTTATCCATTCATCTGCTGATGGACATCTAGGTTGTTTCCATGTCCTGGCTATTATAAACAATGCTGCAATGAACAGTGGGGTACATGTGTCTCTTTCAATTCTGGTTTCCTCGGTGTGTATGCCTAGTAGTGGGATTACTTTCTAACACCATACACAAAAATAAACTCAAAGTGGATTAAAGATCTAAACATAAGACCAGAAACTATAAAACTCCTAGAGGAGAACATAGGCAAAACACTCTCTGACATAAATCACAGCAGGCTCCTCTATGATCCACCTCCCAGAATACTGGAAATAAAAGCAAAAATAAATAAATGGGATCTAATTAAAATTAAAAGCTTCTGCACAACAAAGGAAACTATAAGCAAGGTGAAAAGACAGCCTTCTGAATGGGAGAAAACAATAGCAAATGAAGCAACTGACAAACAACTAATCTCAAAAATATACAAGCAACTTATGTAGCTCAACACCAGCAAAATAAACAATCCAATCAAAAAATGGGCCAAAGAACTAAATAGGCATTTCTCCAAAGAAGACATAAATACTGGAAATAAAAGCAAAAATAAACAAATGGGATCTAATTAAAATTAAAAGCTTCTGCACAACAAAGGAAACTATAAGCAAGGTGAAAAGACAGCCTTCTGAATGGGAGAAAACAATAGCAAATGAAGCAACTGACAAACAACTAATCTCAAAAATATACAAGCAACTTATGTAGCTCAACACCAGCAAAATAAACAATCCAATCAAAAAATGGGCCAAAGAACTAAATAGGCATTTCTCCAAAGAAGACATATGGATGGCTAACAAACACATGAAAAGATGCTCAACATCACTCAGTATCAGAGAAATGCAAATCAAGACCACAATGAGGTATCATTTCACACCAGTCAGAATGGCTGTGATCCAAAAGTCTACAAGCAATAAATGCTGGAGAGCGTGTGGAGCAAAGGGAACTCTCTTACACTGTTGGTGAGAATGCAAACTAGTACAGCCATTATGGAAAACAGTGTGGAGATTCCTTAAAAAACTACAAATAGATCTGCCTTATGACCCAGATGGTAACATTTTATTTTGAAAAATTTCAAACACCAAACCAAGTCGAATGAATTTTGCAATGAATTCCTTAGTTCTACTACAGATTCCTAGAATCTACACTGTACCTTTTTTCTATTTTGTGCATCATTAGATTTAGTTATATTAGGGGAGCAACACAGAAAGTGGGAAAGGATGAATGTTACATTCAGAGACCTATATCTGAATTCTTTTGCTTGGCTTAGAGCTATAGTTGATTTCTTAAATTCTTTGAGTTTAGTTTCTTTAACTATAAAGTGTGAATATTAATATTGACTTTAAAGTATTACTGGGAAGTTCAAATGACACAGCTTATGTATATAGTAAGCACTGCTGCTGCTGCTGCTAAGTCGTGTCAGTCGTGTCCGACTCTAGCGACCCCATGGACTGCAGCCCACCAGGCTCCCCTGTCCCTGGGATTCTCCAGGCAAGAACACCGGAATGGGTTGCCATTTCCTTCCCAGTGCATGAAAGTGAAGTCGCTCAGCGACCCCATGGACTGCAGCCTACAAGGCTCCTCTGTCTATTTGATTTTCCAGGCAAGAGGACTGGAGTGGGGTGCCATAATAAGCACTAGATAAACATAAATATACTTTTTCCTGTATTTTTTTGCATTATTTGTTTATTGCAGTCATTTAAAAAATAATTACACTCCAGATCATTGGCTTTTCTTTAGTGTTTTCATCTTTCAAATTCTTGATAGAAGTGAGACAACTGATTTAAACAAACATGTTTTATAAGAAAAAGTTTGCACTAGCTATCATGGTAACTTATTGTGGGTTAATCCTTTATTTATTTATTTTTTACTGAATGATAATTACAGAATTTTGTTGTTTTCTGTCATACCTCAGTATGAATCAGCCACAGGTATACTTATGTCCCCTCATTGCGACCCCATGGATTGTAGCCTACCAGGCTCCTCTGTCCATGGAATTTTCCAGGCAATAGTACTGGAGTCGATTGCCATTTCCTTCTTCAAGGGATCTTCCCAACCCAGGGATCAAGCCTGGGTCTCCCGCATCGCAGAGAGATGCTTTACCATCTGAGCTATATATCTCTGTGTTACTTATAGTCTTGATGATGATAAAATAATATTTGATGGCTATTTTTAACACAATTCACAATTTTCCATACACACTACTGACAATAGAAGCCAATATCAAAGCAGACCAATTGCTTTGTCAGTGATTTACATGAGGTTTAAACAGTGCTTTGAAAAATGTTCATGCATTTTTACCTCTGATTTATTAAGCTATTTTGTTGTGGTAGTTATTATTGAGAAATGCTATAGTCTAGAGACATTATAAAACAAGAACTCTAAAATACTTGAAGGATATGCCCCTGAATGTGGATAAATAAAGTGAGACAGACACTTGGGGTGAATACATATTTCT
>SJYC01068318.1:0-14232 GCA_006408675.1 Madoqua kirkii | reverse complement strand
AAAAAAAAAAAAGGAATCTACCCTTCCACTGTAGGGCGCATGGGTTTAATTCCTGATCATGGCAGAAAATCCTGCATGCTTCATGGTGCAGGCAAAAATAAATAAATAAGTAAAAACAACAACAACAACAACAAAATATGACTGCAGACTATTGTAAATAGTAAGGAATGAACATTAGAAGCAGGCCATTCCACTGATTTGATTTGATTTCATTTGAGTTGATTTTTTACTGAAGTATAGTTAATGTGCAATGTTATGTTAGTTTTCAGTGTGCCATATAGTGATTAGACATGCAAATATATTATGAAATGATCACCATGGTTAATCTAGTAACCATTTGTCAGTAAACAAAATTGTTACAGTGTTACTATTAACTATACTTCTTATGCTGGCTTCCCTGATAGCTCAGTTGGTAAAGAATCTGCCTTCAATGCAGGAGACCCTGGTTTGGTTCCTGAGTTGGAAAGACCCGCTGGAGAAAGGATAGGCTTACCCACTCCAGTGTTCTGACCTGGAGAATTCCATAGACTGTATAGTCCACTTCTGCTTTCATTTTCACTTATCCTATGTATTACATCCTCATGACTTACTTATTTTATAACTGGAAGTTTGTACCTCTCAATCCCCTTCACCAGTTTCACCTAACCCTCCATCCACTCCTCTCTGGCCACCGCCAGTTTATTCTTTGTATCTGAGTCTGTTTCTGTTTTGTTTTTTTAGATTCTACACATAGGAAAGATCATATGCTATTTATCTTTCTCTGTCTTATTTCCCTTAACATATACTCTTTGTGTCCAAAATATTTTGTTCTTTTTTTATGACTATTCATTTAAAATTTTTTTTCCTGTCTCTCTATCTCTATCCTTCTCACATCTTTATCCATTCATCTATTGATAGACACAGTTGCTCCCATATCGTGGCTATTGTAAATAATGCTGCAGTGAACATAGGAGTTCATATATCTTTTCTAATGAGTGTTTTTGTTTTCTTTGGATAAAGGCTCAGAACACCACTCCACTGATTTTAGTGTTTAGAGGAGTCTTTCTAACTTCTTTTGTTAGCATATCTGCTTAATAAATAAGTTACTTTGATTTTTGTGGTTTGTGACATTATATTCCTCTTACTTTCTTTGAATTAAGCTGCTCTTAAAGCAGTTACAGAGACAGATCAGATCTTTATGACAGGTTAGTAGCTAATGCTTATGTTTCAGTAAAATGATGGAAAAGATTAACTTATACCTTTAGAAGATGATTTTGTCATATAACTGTTTGCTTTGTCCGAATTCCTTTTCATTCCATGTAGTTATTATTATTAGCTTCTGGTCATTAAATCTTTTCTCATCTCTCATTTTCACAGCATGATGTAGCCTTGGTCTTTGACTACAACGAAGATTTGATGAGAAAAAATATAGGAAGGAAAAATTTAGGAAAGCTCACATGCTAGATATAAAATGTCAACCACACTTTTGCACCCCCTGCTTTGGTTGGCATTTTTCAGTCAATGTGCTGGGTGTTATTTCACTGCTTTTATTTTACTTTTATTTCTTTATTCTCACAGTTAGTAGACATTTTCTCTTTTTAAATTATTTTTATTTTTTAATTTATAAAACTTTGTCTTTTTTATTTTTTAAAATTTTACTTTTATTTTATTCTACTTTACAATATTATATTGGTTTTGCTATACATTGACATGAATCTGCCATGGGTGTACATGAGCTCCCAATCCTGATCCCCCCTCCCACCTGCCACCCCATATCATCTCCCTGGATCATCCCCATGCACCAGCCCCAAGCATCCTGTATCCTGCACTGAACATAGACTGGCGCTTCATTTCTTACTGCATGATAGTATGCATGTTTCAATGTCATTCTCCCAAATCATCCCACCCTTTCGCTCTCCCTCAGAGTCCAAAAGTCCATTCTATACATCTGTGTCTCTTTTGCTGTCTCGCATACAAGGTCATCATTACCATCC
Source organism: Madoqua kirkii (assembly GCA_006408675.1). Lineage (NCBI taxonomy): Eukaryota > Metazoa > Chordata > Mammalia > Artiodactyla > Bovidae > Madoqua > Madoqua kirkii. The sequence continues at coordinate 12,259 of SJYC01068318.1, read as the reverse complement.
TTCTAAATTCCATATTATGTATCAGTATACTGTATTGTTGTTTTTCTTTCTGGCTTACTTCACTCTGTATAATCGGCTCCAGTTTCATCCATCTCATTAGAATTGATTCAAATGTATTCTTTTTAATGGCTGAGTAATACTCCATTGTGTATATGTATCACAGCTTTCTTAAATGGATTAAAGATCTAAATGTAAGACCAGAAACTATAAAACTCCTAGAGGAGAACATAGGCAAAACACTCTCTGACATAAATCACAGCAGGCTCCTCTACGACCCACCTCCTAAAATACTGGAAATAAAAGCAAAAATAAACAAATGGGATCTAATTAAAATTAAAAGCTTCTGCACAACAAAGGAAACTATAAGCAAGGTGAAAAGACAGCCTTTGGAATGGGAGAATACAATAGCAAATGAAGCAACTGACAAACAACTAATCTCAAAAATATACAAGCAACTTATACAGCTCAACTCCAGAAAAATAAGTGACCCAATCAAAAAATGGGACAAAGAACTAAGTAGACATTTCTCCAAAGAGGACATACGGATGGCTAACAAACACATGAAAAGATGCTCAACATCACTCATTACCAGAGAAATGCAAATCAAGACCACAGTGAGGTACCATTTCACACCAGTCAGAATGGCTGCGATCCAAAAGTCTACAAGCAATAAATGCTGGAGAGGGTGTGGAGAAAGGGAACCCTCTTACACTGTTGGTGGGAATGCAAACTAGTACAACCACTATGGAGAACAGTGTGGAGATTCCTTAAAAAATTGCAAATAGAACACCTTATGACATTTTCTCTTTTTAACGATTCTCTTTTTATGTAATATTTAAAAATGTTATTGTTTCTTTATTCATTTTACATTACTAGGAATTATTAGTTAAAAAATATTTTCTTCATATTATCATTGTATTTGTTGCTATTATCTATTTGCACATATTTTCTTTTACTTCTTTCAGACTTCTTCAATTTTTCAGGTGGGACTGACCTCTACTTTTGGTGACAACATAACTTCAAATAGGAGTGACTACTCTCTATGTTAGATCAAAACTGAGGGTTTGGGGAAGCTATTTTTAGAAAGTAGGCACAAACAGTATCTTTCACTGTTTTAGGTCTGGTCATTAGACAGCTAGAAAGTCACTAAACATCATTCAACTGAAATAGAAGGAGTCATTGCTCCCCACATTCATTCAGGTCATTCACAATGTCCACCCTTCAAAGGGAAGCTGAGTATTGCTTCCATGTAAAACAGAAAAACTAAGTGAATGCTGGTCCACTTGAGAATTCTATTGTTGTTGTTGTTTTAATATTTATTTATTTGACTGTACTGTGTCTTTGTTGCAGCACCTGGGATCTTTGATATTTGTTGGGGTATGTGAGGTCTTCAGTTGCAGCATGAAAGATCTAGTTCCCTGACTAGAGATCGGACCCCACCTGCCTGCACTGGGAACACAGAGTCTTAGCCAAGGGAAGTCTCATGGATTCTCTTTGGAAACAAAGGTCAAAATAGATCTTTAGTTTCCTGGAGGACAAAAACCATATAATTTTTAATTTGATGTGGCACCTAACCCACAGTATTGTGAGCACTCTCTAAGAACTAGATCAAACAATTAGCCATTGGTTCTGGAATTCACATTCTTCTGGATTGTTTGACTCCTTATTCATGTAGACTCAGTAGAAATTGACTGTGAGGTTCTTTGTTCAAGATCCTTATACACTTCTGTGTTTTGGTTTAAAAAACAAGTCAAAAACCACTGAAGTGTTAGTGAAGACTTCCTCTAGTGATGAAGAAGTGAAGTAAAGTGAAGTCACTCAGTTGTGTCTGACTCTTTGCGACCCCATGGACTATAGCCTTCCAGGCTCCTCTGTCCATGGGATTTTCCAGGCAATAGTACTGGAGTGGATTGCCATTTCCTTCTCCAGGGGATCTTCCCAGCCCAGGGAATGAACCCGGGTCTCCCACATTGTGGACAGATGCTTTACCATCTGAGCCACCGGGGAAGTCCTAGAGATGAAGAAAAATCCCCTATCCCCACTCTTGAGAGGGTGTCAAAGAGGCAAGTTGGAAAAGGAGGGGAGGTTTCAAATCCTGCTCTTGAGATCCCAATGGCTCCACAGGGATGCTTCAGGATGGTGAAATAGCGAAGTATTCTCCACCCAACAGTTAAAATTTTAACTGCCCAAGGAACTCACCATTTTTTTCATTTTGTATAATGATGTATATCAAGTACATTACATGATATATGTTATAAATATGTGTCATATAATAGAATTCTATATTGAAATATAAAAAAAGTAACTGCTAAGAATGTTCATATCATATATGTACCTTAATGTTTTGGGGTGAGAGAAAAAAAGTATTCTCCTAGACATCTGTTTTAAAAGGAAAGAATTGAATTCTGTTTCTTTCCAACCAGCTTGAAAATTCCCTGAACATTTCTTTATAATTTGTATTAGTTTTTTCTTTGTTATTTGTTGATTCTCCATGGCCAGCACATTGTAGGCCTCCACAAATTTGCATTCAATGAGTAATTGAATGAATTGATGAATGGATCAATATACATACAAGGAAAGACCCTGTAGTTTTGTTTTGGTGGCCAACCGGCCATCAGCCTGACTTTGGACAAGACAGCTAACATGGAAATAAGGGAGTTGCCTTAAAGTTGAGCTGTACTAAGGTTACAACGTTCTCTTGTCTTGATGGGAATTTGGAAGTTCTATTCTTGCTCTGCCCTGATTCTGAGCATCAATGAACTAGTATACATGGGGTAGCAAATAAGCCAGGAGATGTTACTCTTTTACCTTCTGTTATAAAAGCTAGCATTTTGGGATTTTTGACATTTAGCTTAGTCTTTGTGACAGCGCTTACACTGTAGCTTCCTAGCGGATACGTGGGACAAAAGTCTAGTATAGCAGAGTCCCATCTGATGGCCTGTGGTGAGTGCAATAATAGAAGTGGTGAGGAAATGACTTTTTTTCTTTTAAATATGTATAGGTGCAAAACTATAAAAAACTATAGAGAGATAAAGAATAACACAATTATACAACTGCCAAGGAGGTACATGTCATATCAAGAACCAGAACTGGCATATTTTTCATAACTTTTGGCTATATGTGTGTGTATATATATATATATATATGGGATTTCCCTGGTGGCTCAGTAGTAAAGAATCTGTCTGCCAATGCATGAGATGTGGGTTCAATCTCTAGGTCAGGAAGATGCCCTGGAAAAGGAAATGGCAACCCACTCCAGTATTTTTGCTGGGAAATCCCATGCACAGAGGAGCCTGGCAGGCTGTAGTCTTTGGGGCTGCTAAAGAGTCAGACATGACTTAGTGGCTAAATAATAATATATATATCAAATATACATATAATGTATGATAATATGATAAGACAATTTTTATTTTCCATTCTGATTAACAATTATGTAACAGACCACTATGTGTAAGTCAAAATGAAAAATGGGTTAAGATATAGACTTTGTGTTGAAGAGGCCTTGGAATTCAAGGTATTAATAGAACACAAATAGTTATAATTAAGAACAAGTAAGAAAAATAACAATAATTTATATGGAGTTGAAGAGCAGAAACTAGTTCATGTAACTAAAGTTCATGAAAAGGATAACATTTAAGATGGACATGAAGGGGTAGGCTTTTGTTTGGTGGGGAGCAAAGGGATTGGAAAAAGAAGAGCATGAGCAGAGCTTTGCTAGTAGGGAAGTGTTCTTATGGTTTGAAATAGTGAATATTTGAATACTCACTATTTTGTAATTGTTGAATGCATCTAGATCTAAGTTCACTTGGAGACGTGGTGGAAGATGAAGTTAAAAAGGGTAGCCTTACTGCAGAAAGACCTAAATATTAGTTGAAATATTAGGTGAAATATCCCAGACTTCATTTAACTGGAAATGTGGAGCCACTGAAAGAGTCTGGGGAAAAGAAGAGTAGGTTTGGTGCTATGGTATAAGAAATATGGTCTGGCAGATATGATGGTGGGGAAGGATAAGGGGTGAGAGGTTGAGAAGTATTACATTATTGCAGTACTCTAGCACCTAGATTATTGAGAGAGGATTGGAAGTTTATTAAGAATGTAAGAAGTGTTACATAGGGTCCAGATAGGAAACAAATGGCACATTCAATTTGGATCATGGAGGAGAATTTAATAGAAGTAGCTTTTAAAGGTAAGACTAGTTATATGGGGGGAACCATAAAGGATAGATAACACAGTTCTTTGGGCCTTGTTAGAGCAGAGACCATCACCTCTGCTAGGTCTGAAGTTGTATGAGACAGAAGCTTTATCAGGACCAGGAGAGAACTCTGCAGAGCAGAAAGCCTTTGGGAGAAAGAGGCAGCCAGTTCAGAGTAATTTTAGGGAAAATATCCTGACCTTATTCTCCTCCCTACTTCTGCTTTCTCTTGAGATCTCCCACCTTGACCAAGCATGAATGGAAGCCAGAGGTCAACAGAGCTGTTAATGGAAGCATTTGGGTCAGCCTCCAGGGCACACAGCAGGATGGATGGTGATCTGGAGGGCAATTGAAAGCTGTCCTGTGTAGTTACAGACCAATGCAGGGCATTTTAGCTGAGATGTCAAGCAGAGTTAAAAATGTGATTTGGAGTACATGGTAACATTGGGCTCAGGAGGAGGGGTTTGAATTGCTGAAGTTATGAGAGTGGATGAGATCATGGGGAAAGAGAATACACAGAAAGATAAAATAAATTCATAGGATGCAACTTTCAGGAAAAACTATATTTATGCATAGGAGAGAGTGAAGAAGATGAGGATTGACAGGAAATAAAACCATGAGCAAAGAAGAATGGGGATCAGGAGAAAGAGGGCGATCAGCAGAAAGAGGCAGAAAGGAAGCCAGGGGCAGAAAATATTTTAAAGAGATGCAGTGTAAGGTAAATAGTCAGCTTTGTTCCTGATGCCCAGAACTTCCATTGTGGTTGTGGTTTGAATTTGGGAAGATATGAAAGAGAAAAACAATCAATGATTGTGGTTAAAGTGAAGGAGTTGAAGCCAAAAATGAATAGTTATATCTCCTCCCTTTTCCATTTCATTCTGTTTTCTTCTTAGTCTCACTAATTCTCTTATTTCTTTTTTCCTCCTTTGCATTTATTGAGCATCTATAATATACTAGACACTTAACTTACTTACAGCATCCTATTTCAGACAATGGAGTCATGTAGATACCCATATCATACATGAAAGAAAGTTTCAAGGAGCTCATGAATTTGCTCATTGTCATGCATTTAGTAACAACTCTTGATGAAGGTGAAAGAGGAGAGTGAAAAGTGTGACTTAAAACTCAACATTTAGAAAACTAAGATCATGGCATCTGGTCCCATCACTTCATGACAAATAGATGGGGAAACAGTGGAAACAGCGGCTGACTTTATTTTTGGGGGCTCCAAAATCACTGCAGATGGTGACTGCAGCCATGAAATTGAAAGACACTTTCTCCTTGGAAAGAAAATTATGACCAACCTAGACAGCATATTAACAGAGACATTACTTTGTCAACAAAGGTCTGTCTAGTCAAGGCTTTGGTTTTTCCAGTGGTCATGTATGAATGTATGGATATATGGAGAGTTAGACTATAAAGAAAGTTGAGTGCCAAAGAATTGATGTTTTTGAACTGTGGTGTTGGAGAAGACTCTTTAGAGTCCCTTAGACTGCAAGGAGATCCAGCCAGTCCATCCTAAAGGAAATCAGTCCTGAATATTCATTGGAAAGACTGATACTGAGGCTGAAACTCCAATACTTTGGCCACCTGATGCAACGAGCTGACTTATTTGAAAAGACTCAGATGCTGGGAGGGATTGGGGGCAGTAGGAGAAAGCGACAATGGAGGATGAGATGGTTGGATGGCATCATCAACTCAATGGACATGGGTTTGGGTGAACTCTGGGAGTTGGTGATGGATAGGGAGGCCTGGTGTGCTGAGGTTCATGGGGTCGCAAAAAGTCGGACATGACTGAGTGACTGAACTGAACTGAAGTTCATTTTCAAAAGCAGAACACTCAGGCTCCAAACCTGTGTACTCTGTTCATGGTATCAAGCACTGTATTTGACACACAGGAGTTATTCATCCACTGGTTAAAGAAGGAATGAATGAAATGTGGCATAGAATACTGCCTAAGAGATAAGCAATCTGGGTTTCTAGTGCTAGCCATGCTCTTAAATACAATGCAAATTCTCTGTTTAAAAAAACCCCAAACAATTGCTTTTAACTGTTCTGAGAATAATCATGTCATGAAAACACTTTCCTTAGAGAAAGCTACTATATAAATATAGGTTAATCATGAATACTTTCCATAATGCAAATATTGGAGGCAGATTAAATATCTTCTTTGTAAGATCTTTAAAGTACAATATCTTTATCATGTCATTGTTACTGATTTTGCCTCAAGGAAATGGCTAACATAATTCTAGATGCTTTGTCATGTGCCATGTCCATTTTTCAGTTTACAGTATATAAATCAAGATATTGCCAATTACTCACAATGTGATCATAGTAAATTGTGAAATCAGTGGCATCTGAGAGTTCAGGCCAGATGATAATGCAGAATCCTGTGCAAATAAGAAATAATGGGAGCCCTCTGACTAATGTCCTTCCTCAAAAGAAAAATGAAAGCACCCACTGCTCTTCCTCTTTGCTAAAAAATCAGAACTGAGCAATCTGGTCTGTTCTTGAAATGTTTGCCTTAAATAGGAAGTGTCCATATTTTTTTTTAGCATCCCGCCAACACAATTAACACTTAGCCTTCCATTCATGAACTTTTGCTATACTGTCAAGAGAACACCGTCTGTCTACCATATAACATTTCATAATGATTCTGTGATTTTTTTGATATCAAATGCATTGAAATGACAGAAATTATTGGCTAAATACCTTGATCATCTTTTAAAACTTGTAATTCAGCCAGTATATACATTTTCTCATTTTTTCCCTCCATAAATCTGTTTCTCTTTAGAAATCCCATCAGTTTTGTGTAGTTCTCCATAGTGCTGTCCTCAGACTACTTGAGACATATTGTAGATAATTAACATGCCCTCGCACTTGTAAAGTAGAAAAGTGACATGTTTTTATAATCCTCATAGCACAATCAGAATATGATATCCAGAAATGTTAATTTATTTATTTGCCATTGAGATTAATGTGGAATTAGGGGGTGCAAAGAATGACCTAATGTCCAAATAACAAGTTCAATGCTCTCAGTTAAGTTCAGTTCAGTCACTCAGTAATGTCTGACACTTTGCAACCCCATGAACTGCAGCATGCCAGCCTTCCCTGTCCATTACCAACTCCTGGAGCTTACTCAGACTCATGTCCATCTAGTCGGTGATGCCATCCAACCATCTCATCCTCTGTTGTCCCCTTCTCCTCCCACCTTCAATCTTTCTCAGTATCAGGGTCTTTTTCAATGAGTCAGCTCTTCACATCAGGTGGTCAAAGTACTGGAGTTTCAGCATTGACGTCAGTCCTTCCAGTGGATACTCAAGACTGATTTCCTTTAGGATGGACTGGTTGGATCTCCTTGCAGTCCAAGGGACTCTCAAGAGCATTCTCCAACACCACAGTTCAAAAGCATCAATTCTTCAGTGCTCAGCTTTATTTATAGTCCAACTCTTACATCCATACATGACTACTGGAAAAAACATAGCTTTGGCTAGATGGACCTTTGTTGGCAAAGTAATGTCTCTGCTTTTTATATGCTGTCTAGATTGATCACAGCTTTTCTTCCAAGGAGCAAGTGTCTTTTAATTTCATGGCTGCAGTCATTATTTGCAGTGATTTTTGAGCCCCCCAAAATAAAAAGTCTCTCACCAATGCTCTAGAATTCACCAATTAGTCTATGTTCGGAGCACTATATTCTTTCATTACAGCCATAGCATATTCTCCATAGAATACTCACCCACTTTTGGACATACCAATCCATTGGTTAAAATGGATGCAGCTCTGCAGTTGAAAAGGTCTGAGGTCTTTTGGATCTCTCATCTTATTTTTATGTTCATTTACAGACATTTTCACAGTTAGATTTTAATTCCCTTCTGTCTCTTCTATTGCATATCTTTTAGTAACTTCAAAAAAAGCTCCTTCAAGGCAAGAATGAAGTCATTCTACAGACTGCTAAAAATGAAAAACTCAGTATTACTTTAGAACTTTTCATCTATGATGAATTTTGAGGGAAGTGTTAGGAGTCAAGTGAGAGCAAATTTTTCAAGCAAATAATGTTCACATATGACTGAAAAATGAAAGTGCAAAGAAAGTCTGAATGATTATGACAAATTTAATGCAGTATTAAAATATCAAGGAAAGAAGAAAATGATGTCTTTGAAGTAGCAGATCCTAAATTCATTTCATGACAAAGGAATCCATTCATTTGATCAAAGATGTTAATGTAAAAGGTTTTAGAGTATGTAAAATGAAATTTACTTTCTGCTGACCTCATAGTCTCCTAAATTATCCACATGGATAATTTTTGTAACCAACCAGCTTATTTATTCAGCAAAAATAGCTTTTAAAGGGTTTGTGTTGGGATATTCTATCTTCAATGAGAATTTATGATTATTTAATATAGTATCTAACACAAACATAGTGAACTGGATGGTTAGTTGGGATCCAGACAAAAGGAGAATTTGGGAATCCTATGTTTGTTTTGTGAGCATAGTGATATCACTGTTATTTCTGGGTGAGTCAGTATTTTCTTAATATATCAGGCTTATTATCATATAGTGAAGCGAAGTCGTGAAGTCGTATCTGACTCTTTGCGACTCTGTGGACTGTAGCCTACCAGGCTCCTCCATCCATGGGATTTTCCAGGCAAGAATACTGGAGTGGGTTGCCATTTCCTTCTCCAGGAGATCTTCCCAACCCAGGAACTGAACCCGGATCTTCTGCATTGCAGGCAGACGCTTTACCTTCTGAGCCACCAGGGAAGTCTTTATCATCATATACATACATTGAATTTAAAAGCAGATGGTTTCTCTCAACTATCATACATCATTTGGAAATAATGACAATTATCTGCATGCTTGAAGTTGTTAATTGCTGTATTAAAAAAACAATTAAGTGCCTTCTATGCCCAGTTGTTGTGTTCAGCATGGGGATTCAATCTTTGCTACTAGTCCTCCTGAACTAACAGTCTATGGATCTTTCTGAAAAAAATGCAGAGCAGTGTAAATTTTGACATAAAGAAAGTTGAATTGCAAAAGAAGTGAGGAACAAAAACTTAGAGATACTTGAAATTTTATCTGAAAATATAAAAATTTTTTTCTTTTTTTCTGGGAATAATTTGGAGATGTATTTGATTGGGGGTTGGAAGATTCTAGAAGTACCTTCTGTACCTGCTTCCTCTGTGTGGTTTCTTCACTAGCAGTACTTGCCTCTTCTACCTCAGGATCAAGATGTTAGGTAGTTAGAATAGGAAACAGGAGTCCAGAATGGTGGAGGCTAAAAGACAAGGAAGGGAAAAGTCTGTGAAAATAGAACAAAGGAAGGTCCGAGAAGTCAAGTGAAGACCTCAGGTAGAAAAAACAGCACTCCTAGCTAGCAATTTACATAGGGCAGGCTCAGAGGGGAAGGAAAAGACATATAAAAGAAGAGACAAAGGGCCAGGAGTCTCTCTTTCTCCTGCGCTGGGACGCTCTTCTCTTCGCATCTTTGGGTCGAGATGCCCTCATGCCTCGAGGATGGATTTTCCTGCTAGTTTCTAAATAAAATAGAGCTGTAATATGGAGCTCTAACACTGATTTGTCTAAGAGCTATAACACAGTCTGTCCAAGACCCATGAGCTGTGACACGCCGAGGGCTTTAATGTCCGTCTCTCCAAATCTTTGTTGTGATGAGACAGACTGAGGAGCATACACTCGCCTGACAAGGGGAAGGGATTGTGTGAGTCCACTCAGAGTGTGAGTGGATACGCTGTGAAAGCGTCATCTGCCTAGACTGTCAGCATCCATTCCAGAGCCAGTGAGTGACCTAAAGTACCTCTGTTATTATTGAAGTTTACATTTGTGGATAGGGTTAAGATGGCAAGGGAAGAAAATATCACAGAGGTTTAGGGACTCTAGTCTTAAAACTTCTTCTTGTGGAAAATTCTGAAAAGAGATGGGAATACCAGACCACCTGACCTGCCTCTTGAGAAACCTGTATGCAAGCGAGGAAGCAACAGTTAGAACTGGACATGGAACAACAGACTGGTTCCAAATAGGAAAAGGAGTATGTCAAGGCTGTATACTGTCACCCTGCTTGTTTAACTAGAACACAGAGTACATCATGAGAAATGCTGGGCTGGAGGAAGCACAAGTTGGAATCAAGATTGCCAGGAGAAATATCAATAACCTCAATAATTGAACTTGGTTTCTAATTTCACAGAAAAGGGCAATGTGTTTCTGATCAGAATTAATTAAATGGAGGTAGAACCAGAGTGTTGGTCTCAGGAATGGGAAATCCGTGTGTTCTAGGACCACATTGCCCTTACAGTGATTGGCAGAGACAGTGTTGAGGGAAGAGAAACTTTAAATAGGTAGGATCATGGAGCACAGAGCACATTTCCATCAATAATTGAACTTGGTTTCTAATTTCACAGAAAAGGGCAATGTGTTTCTGATCAGAATTAATTAAATGGAGGTAGAACCAGAGTGTTGGTCTCAGGAATGGGAAATCCGTGTGTTCTAGGACCACATTGCCCTTACAGTGATTGGCAGAGACAGTGTTGAGGGAAGAGAAACTTTAAATAGGTAGGATCATGGAGCACAGAGCACATTTCCATCCTTTCATGGGGTTTATTTTCTCTTTCTGTATCTTCATCTCTGAAAGACAAAGTCTTTTTTAAAATTTTTAAATGAAAAAGAAATTTATTTTAATTAACAAGCATGCCTTTAATTAACAGGAGGAGAAGGGGATGTTAGAGGATGAGATGGTTGGATGGCGTCACCGACTCAATGGACATGAGTTTGGGTAATCACTAACTCCAGGAGTTAGTGATGGACAGGGAGACCTGGCATGCTGCGGTTCATGGGGTCACAAAGAGTTGGAGATGCTTGAGTAGCTGAACTGAACTGATAATAGTAAATGCAGGGAGTTTTTGGCACACATCCTCTTTTAGGCTTTTCCTTTTTTGTGTTTTCTTTGCTACTTTTGGTAATATGGCTTCGTAGTGTTGTTAGCTTCACTTAATAGGTTAATTAATATCTTGCTGTTTTCTAAGGTCTTCAGTTCCCTTCAGTCGCTTAGTACTGTCAGACTCTGCAACCCCATGAATCGCAGCAAGCCAGGCCTCCCTGTCCATCAGCAACTCCTGGAGTTTACTCAACTCATGTCCATTGAGTCAGTGATGCCATCCAGCCATCTCATCCTCTGTCGTCCCCTTCTCCTCCTGCTCCCAATCCCTCCCAGCATCAGAGTCTTTTCCAATGAGTCAATGGATAGGGAGGCCTGGTGTTTTGTGGTTCATGGGGTCGCAAAGAGTCGGGCATGACTGAGCAACTGAACTGATCAGAATCTCATTTAATAAATTCTGTCATGTTTGGGGGAAATTAGTAGACTTTTATGTAAAAAAAAATCACTAGGATCACAAATAAAACTTGGATTAGAATACAATGAGTAATTTAAAATTTGAGGCTATGTACCTTTGACCTGCTAATCTTCATAAGATTAAATTGCACAATCTTGATGACTATTAACTTGTCAGACAAGAAATAGTAAGGTCTTACTCTGGACCATATAGAATAAGCTAACAGAGCTACTGCTTTGTAAATTAAATTTTAGAAATCAATACAAAGATGTATGATATAATTACCCAGAGTGTGAGGGGAAATTAGTAGACTTTTATGTAAAAAAAAATCACTAGGATCACAAATAAAACTTGGATTAGAATACAATGAGTAATTTAAAATTTGAGTCCTATGTACCTTTGACCTGCTAATCTTCATAAGATTAAATTGCACAATCTTGATGACTATTAACTTGTCAGACAAGAAATAGTAAGGTCTTACTCTGGACCATATAGAATAAGCTAACAGAGCTACTGCTTTGTAAATTAAATTTTAGAAATCAATACAAAGATGTATGATATAATTACCCAGAGTGTGATAGTTATGTTTTAGAAGAATTTCACTATAGTCTAAACTCTCCTTTCCCAAACTACAGCATTTTTGTTGTTGCTACCTAGCTTTGAGCATAAGGCTCTGAAAAGAAATATCCAGGGCAAGTAAATAGTGTGTATTTCAATAGTTTTGTTAC
>SJYC01068317.1:0-18593 GCA_006408675.1 Madoqua kirkii | reverse complement strand
CTCCATTTCTTCTGAGGGATTCCTGCCTGCATTAGTAAATATAATGGTCATCTGAGTTAAATTCATCCATTCCAGTCCATTTTAGTTCTCTGATTCCTAACCACATTCAATTCCAAATTAGAGGTTCAGCTCTGCAAGAAATGTCTGGTGTTCCTTTTTTTTTATTTAAAGAAATTTTAAATTGATGTACTATTTACAACATAATAATTTGATATTTATATATTGCTAATGATGACCACAAGTGGGATATTATCCATCACCACATATAATTACAACTTTTTCTTCTGATGAGAACTTTTAAGATTTACTGTAACAACTTCCAAGTTTGTAATACAGTATTATCAATTACACTAGTCACCATGCTGTACATTATATCCCCATGATGTATTTATCTTGTAATTGTAAGTTAGTACTCTTTGACCCTCTTCTCTCATTCTGCCCAACTCCTAGCACCCACTTCTAGCAACCACCAATCTGTTCTCTGTATCCATGAGCTTGACTTTTTTGTTTAGATTCCAAATATAAATGAGATCATATGGTATTTGTCTTTCTGTGTCTGACTGATTTCTCTTAGCATAATCTCCTCAGGTTCTGTCTGTGTTGTTGCAAATGGTAAGATTTCTTTCTTTTTTTTTGACTCAATAATAGTCTATATAATCACATCTTCTTGATCCATTCATCCATCAATGAACAGTTAGCTTGTTTCCATATCTTGGTTATTTTAAATAATGCTACAGTGAACATGGGGGTGCATATATCTTTTTGAGTTATGGTTCTCATTTTTTGGGTAATAATAGAAGTGGAATTGCTATATTACATGATAATATATTTTTAATTTTTTGAGGAAGCTCCATACTGTTCTCCTTAATGCTTCATCAATTCACATTCTCACCAACAGTGCACAAGGTTTTCTTTTCCTCCACACCCTCCCTTTCACTGGTTACTTCTTGTCTTTTTGATAATAGCCATTCTAACAGATGTGGGATGATAGATTATTGTGATGATGAGCATCTTTTCATGTACCTGTTGGCCCTCTGTATGTCTTCTTTGGATGAATGTTATTCAAATCTTCTGTCCATTTTTTATTGGATTTTTTTTCTAATGTGTTTTATACTCTTATATATACACTTTGGATATTAACTCCTTTTGGGACATATGACTTGCAAATATTTTCTGCCATTCAGTAGGTGGCCTTTTCATTTTGTTTATGGTTCTGGCTGTGCAAAATGTTCTTTTGAAATGTAGATCAGACCCTGGCCTTGGAGGAGAGACAGTCACATATTAGTCACTAGTTACTTATAGAACCTCAGACTAGTTTCTGAATTTTGGGGTGCTTCAGTTTTACAAATATGTAAAATAAGAGCTTGAATTAGAAGAATTCTAACATTCTATTTCACTTAAAAATGCCACCTTGGGTTATGATTCTATTTGGTGTCAGTAATGTGCATATTAAAACATCATTGTCTCCTAAAATGTCTACCTAAAAATTAATCAGCAACAGTTAGATTCAGGAGGTCCCCTGGTCCTGGTAAAGAAGAATGTGACTTAAACATGTGAAGAAAGTTAGCAAATGCTGCTAGCCTAGGACGTTTAGCATTTAAGTACACAACTGCCCCTGAGAGAAGTAAAAATATCCTTTCAAGTCAACTTTCTGGGACAATCTGAATGTCTAAGTTACTTTCTCAAGATAAAGTTTCCACAGATTAAAAAATATTCTGCTGTTTGTTGACACCAAAGCGTTCTCTGACAGTATTATTTGTTGCATGTTGTCTCTATCGGAAGTGTAAACTCCTGGAAAGACAAGATAGAACCAAACACAAATTTGTATTCTTTAAATTGCTGCATTCTCTACTGCCTTCCATATATTATGTGCTCAACAAATATGATTGAATGAATGATGCTAGGGTAAGTGAACTGGTATTGGAATATAGCTTATTACCTGTGGGGTAATAAGGCAAAACATAAATCAGTACCCCTCGTCTCAGTCTGTCTACTGCTAAGATCAGCATTTTAAATCAGATTTTGGAAATTTGGAAAAGATGAAGAGAAGAAGAGGACTGATTTCAGCTTTGAGGGAATAGGCTTTGTGAGAAAAATCTGAAGGTAATGGCGTACCTTAAAAAGAACAGATTATTTGAAGAAATAAGGATAGACCACACTCAATTAGGTATGAAGGCATGCTGTCATCACCTTTTATAAAGGTAGGCAAAGTTAAAATTTAGTTTATGGTAAATATTTTTGGAAATAATTTGAATTTCATGTCATATATTAATTCATTAGGCTGAAAACATGTCACTAAAATCATGTACTTTCAGTTTACAGCATACTTTCATAATTATTATTATTTGTTTTCATTTGATTCTCAAAAAATATCTAGAAAGGTAGGTAGAATAGATATTCTTTTCATTTCAGGAAAAGTAAATCTGTAGCTCAGAGAGGTTTTTCACTTTTTCCAAGGACTCATGATAAGCAAGGGGCAGATGGAACCAGAACACAGATTTTCTGACTTCACTGTAATATCCTTTGCATTAGGCCACTCAGCCTGAAAGGTAAGAATGGAGTCACTTCCTGTTTAAAAACTTTAGGTTCTCAAATAACATGCAACGGCTTCATGCACAATTTAATGTTACATTTATACCAATCTTTTGGATCACACTTTGTTAGTATTAAAAATGCTTTATATTTGTATAATCACACTAAATGTACAAAGCAAGTTTAAAGACATCATTATGAGATCTCTTAATCTGAATTCATGTTCCTAAAATTCACTTGGTTCTGAATTTTTGAGGATAAAGTTGTGACAACAGTCCACACTGCAATGCTGATGGGTTAATTTCCCCTTTCTACCTTTAGATTTGTTAGGAAAGGCACTCCTAGCAATCTTGATTCCAGCTTGTGCTTCCCCCAGCCCAGCACTTCTCCTGATGTACTCTGCATAGAAGTTAAATAAGCAGGATGACAATATACAGCCTTGACATACTCCTTTTCCTATTTGGAACCAGTCTGTTGTTCCATGTCCAGTTCTAACTGTTGCTTTCTGACTTGCATACAGGTTTCTTAAGAGGCAGGTCAGGTGGTCTGTTATTCCCATCTCTTTCAGAATTTTGCACAGTTTATTGTGATCCACACAGCATACTGTGTACCCAAGCCATTTCTCTCAGTGGGCTCCTGCTTCATCTTCTGAAGTAAGGAGGCAGGATTGCTAGGAGAAATATCAATAACCTCAGATATGCAGATGACACCACCCTTATGGCAGAAAGTGAAGAAGAACTGAAGGGCCTCTTGATGAAAGTGAAAGAGGAGAGTGAAAAATTTGGCTTAAAGCTCAACATTCAGAAAACTAAGATTACAAGACCTGGTCCCATCACTTCATGGGAAATAGATGGGGAAACAGTGGAAACAGTGTCAGACTTTATGTTTCTGGGCTCCAAAATCACTGCAGATGGTGACTGCAGCCATGAAATTAAAAGATGCTTGCTCCTTGGAAGGAAAGTTATGACAAACCTAGACAGCATATTAAAAAACAGAGACATTACTTTGCCAACAAAGGTCCGTCTAGTCAAGGCTATGGTCTTTCCATTGATCATGTATGGATGTGAGAGTTAGACTATAAAGAAAGCTGAGTGCCGAAGAATTGATGCTTTTGAGCTGTGGTGTTAGAGAAGACTCTTGAGAGTCCGTTGGACTGCAAGAAGATCCAACTAGCCTATCCTAAAGGAGATCAGTCTTGGGTGTTCATTGGTAGGATGTTGAAGCTGAAACTCCAATACTTTGGCCACCTGATATGAAGAGCTGACTCATTTGAAAAGACCCCGATGCTGGGAAAGATGGAGGGCAAGAGGAGAAGGGGATGACAGAGCATGAGATGGTTGGATGGCATCACTGGCTCAATGGATGTGGGTTTGGGTGGACTCTGGAAGCTGGTGATGGACAGGGGGCCTGGCATGCTGTGGTTCATGGAATCACAAGGAGTCAGACATGAGTGAGCTACTGATCTGAACACAGTATGAGCTGTCTAAGCTGACTGAAAGCAGCAGTTCAGGCAAAAAGAAAAACTAAGAATTTCAGTTGTCTGTTGGAGCACCCAAATGGAATTATCAAGAAACAGATATAAAGACTATAGATAATAATTATATTCTATCAAAAAGATCTCTAGCAGGCATTTCCTGAGTTATCATCAAAAGAAGAGGAAAAGGCTAAAAGTATAATTTTCTGCTGTATCATTTTTTGCCACTTTAGTGATTAGAATCAATTAAGCGAGTGAACAAAGAAAATTACCTACTGGGTCAATGAAAATCAACTTGTTTCCTCAAAGGAATGGTAATGTAGATGAATTTTTTTTCCCTTTCTAATTATGAAATAATCTTTAATGAACATCTTACTAGAATAATTTATATACTTACACAAGTCTAAAATTCAGTGAATACTTGTGTAGCTCCTCCAGTGCACGAGGCACTGATTGAGTGCTGCCTCCAAAGAATTTCCAGTGATGTGGAGCTTCACATAGTATTAATAAATAGCTCTAATAAATGTTAGAAAATGATAGTCTTGATTCAAGAGGTATAGGAAATAAACAATGACAATTCAAAAGCAAGATAGATTATTTCTAGTTAGAAGAAATCAAAGAGAGCTTTTGGGGCAATTAAGCTTTGGCTAAATTGGGAAAATCTCAGAGATTTGAATAGGTAGAGATGGGAGGGGCATCATTAAAACAGTCTAGGTGAAAGAAACTGTGAAAAAAATAAAAAAGGATCCCATGTGCAGCAAGAAAATCACAAAATGTCTCAGATCACACACAGTAAAGTTTAACCAGGGCACAGGGCCTGTGAAGATTAGTGGGAAAGTAAGATTGGAAAGGTTGGTTGGAGGCCTTTAGGAATGTGGATTTATTCTGTGGGCAGTGGAAAACCACTCAAGGTTCCTGAGCTTAGAATGAAATGATCCGGGTTCTACATCTGGAAGATTCAACTGGCAGTGAATCATATAGTGTGCTAAAAGAGGAAGATACTGGGGGGTGGGGAGTGGGGATTCCAGTTAGGGAGTATTATAGTAACCTAGGAAAGTGATGGTGCACATTTGACTTGGGAGAGGCAGTAGGTATGGGGAGAAGTGAGTAAGTGAAATATATTGTTCCTTCATTCAATCAATATGTACTGGATACCCCAGACTCTGCTAGATTCTGAAATAACCCGGTAAGCAAAACAGAAATTGACTTTGACTTCATAAAATTTATGACATAGTAGTGGGTAAGAAACTGCAGTCCATGGGGCCGCAAAGAGTTGGACATGACTGAGCGACTGAACTAACTACTAACTAGTGGGCAAGAACCTATTCAAATAATTGCAAATAATTATGTAATTGCAATCACTGGGTTATGAAGGGAATAAACTTGGTGCTACAAGATCATGGATTAGACGATCTGACCCAGGGAAGGGTTCCCTGTAGAAGTAACACTAGATAAAAGGGTAAGAAGTACACACAAAAGAAGAGTGTGTGTGTGGGGGAATGAAATAGTATTCTAGGCAGAAGGACTAGCTTATTCAAAAGCTCAAGGTGAGGGAGAAACTGGTGTCATATTCAGGCAACTGGATGGAGACCCGTGAAACTGAAGCAGAGGATAAGAGGGAGGGCAGTATGAAAGGAGAGGCCAGATCATTCGAGGTCTCAGAGGTCAGATTAAACCTTTGTGTTTTACCCCAAGAACAAAGGACTTAAAACAGTAGAGATATATGACCCTGCAATCCCACTACTGGAATAGCTTCCTGAGAAAAATCATAATTGAAAAAATACATGTACTCCAGTGTTCACTGCAGCACTATTTACAGTAGCTAGGACATGGAAGCAACCTAGATTTCCACCAACAGATGACTGGATAAAGAAGTTGTGGAACATATATGCAATGGAATATTATTCAACAATAAAAAAGAATGAATTTGAGTCAGTTCTAGTGAAGTGGGTGAACCTAGAGCTTGTTTTCCAGAGTGAAGTAAGTCAGAAAGAGACAAATATATATTAATACATATATATGGAATCTAGAAAAATAGCACTAAGGAACCTGTTTGCAAGGACGGAATGGAGGTGCAGATACAGAGAATGGACTTGTTGGACACAATGGGGGAAGGAGAGAGTGGGATGAATGGAGGAAATGACATCGACATATATACACTACCATGTGTAAAATTCATAGCTGATAAGAAGTTGCTATATAACACAAGGAGCCTAGCCTGGTGCTCTCTGATAACCTAGAGAAGAGGGATGGGAGAGGGGAGGGAAATTTAAGAGGGAGGGGATTTATGTATACTTATGGCTGGCTCAGATTGTTGTAAGGCAGAAACCAACACAACATTGTAAAGCAATTTTCCTCCAAAAAAACAACAACAGACATTTGGTTATGATCTAAAGTTAATATTCTTGTCAGGTAACATGGAAAATGGTCTTGTGATGGGTAAAACAGACCTGGGGAAACTGATTAAGAGGATATTACATGAGTGAGGTGATAGTTTGAACAAAGTTGGTTGAAAGGTATTACACAAGTGAGGTGATAGTTTAGACCAGGTTGGTTGCAGGGAAGAAGAGAAAAGTATTAGTAAATTATGTAAGTGAAATTACTCAGTCGTGTCTGACTCTTGGTGACCCTATGAACTGTAGCCCAAAGTCTCCCCCATCCATGGAATTTTCCAGGCAAGAATACTGGAGTGGGTTGCCATTGCCTTGTTCAGGGGATCTTCCCTACCCAGGGATTGAACCCGAGTCTCCTGCATTGCAAGCAGATGGTTTTACCATTGAGCCATGAGGGAAGCTCATGTAAGGCCAATTAATAAACTGTATGTGGGGTTAGAGAAGGGAATTTATTTTTGTTATTGCTGTTGGGGTTTATAAAGCCATTCAAACAATTAACGGGGGGGGGGACTATGATTTTGGATTTGAGATGACAACATAAATATCCTTTGAGACATCTAAGTGGAGAAAGCTGTTGGGCTAGGGTTATTTGGGCCTAGAGCTAGAGATAATTTGAGAATCATCAGATGGATTATAGCATGAGTAAGGTGAAGTCACCAGGAAGATCAATGAATATGTAACTATAGAGAGCAGAAGAGGGACTGAGCCTGGTACTTGAAGATACGGACCACAGTGGCCAGTGTGGGGAGAAGGAGCCAGTGAGTTAAGAAAGAGAAGGAAGGGCCAGAGGCTTTTGAAGAAGAATTAAGTGAGGGGTGTCGTGGAAGCAAAGCAAAGAGAAAGAATAGTGACAAGCACTGTTGAATGTCAGATAAAAGGAGCCCTGAAAATATCCAGTGAATTTAGTTATTTAGATGCCATTGCGGACCTTAGAAGGTGGCACTTCAGTGGTGTGATTTTGCCACAGCAGATCAAAATCAGATTACAGAGGTTTGAGGAGAAAGGAAATTGATCAGTGAGTTAGAAAATCCTTAGGAGAATCTTGAATATGAAGGAGATGAGATAGGCTGTTAGTTAGAAAGAGAAGTAGGATGAAGAGATTAAAACTAAAAGGTTACTTCCTATAGAAGAAAATTTGTAACTTTGTGAAAAATATTAAATATTTAATACTGTCTAAACAAAATAAAAAAGCAAAGTTTTGTAAAAGCAAAGATAGAAAATTGTCTATTCATGAGGGGTAATTTAGTTAGTACACTTGAAGGTTAAATTTTACTCAGGAATCCCCAGATACTTAGGCAAATAGGCAAAGACAGTGATATGTATATGCTTCATTCAATTCAGTTCAGATCAGTCACTCAGTCGTGTCCGACTCTTTGCGATCCCATGAACTGCAGCATGCCAGGCCTCCCTGTCCATCTCCAACTCCCAGAGTTTACTTAAACTCATGTCCATTGAGTTGGTAATGCCATTAGACCATCTTATCCTCTGTCGTCCTCTTTTCCTCCTGCCTTCAATCTTTCCCAGCATCAGGGTCTTTTCCAATGAGTCAGTTCTTCGCATCAGGTGGCCAAAGTATTGGAGTTTCAGCTTTAGCCTCAGTCCTTCCAATGAATATTCAGGACTGATCTCCTTCAGAATGGACTGGTTGGATCTCCTTGCAGTCCAAGGGACTCTCAAGAGTCTTCTCCAACACCACAATACAAAAGTATCAGTTCTTTGGCACTCAGCTTTCTTTATAATCCAACTCTCACATCCATACATGACTACTGGAAATCTGATAGTAATTCTAAAAGCAACTAATATTAATGAGTAATTTCTGTCACACGTGTAGTATCTCATTTAATCTTCATTAAAGCAGGCAATGTAGGAGACTCAGGTTTGATCCCTGGGTCAGAAAGATTCCCTGGAGAAGGAAATGGCAAACCTCTCCAGTATTCTTGCCTGGAAAATTCCATGGACAGAGGAACCTGGCGGGCTACAGTCCATGTGGTTACAAAGAGTCAGACACAACTGAGCACATGTGCATTCAAAGCCCATGAATTAGCTACTACAATCATATTCATTTTCCACATGTGGACCCTGACCGAAAGATGGTACATCTAAATGGCTTCTTTAAGAGAAGATGACTGTTTCTTTTGGTTCTAAACCCTAAAAAGAATTAATCACATGGGGTCTTACACTAATGAATGTTGAGGAAGATTGGAATTCTAACACCTACTTTCTGGTTCTTACCTTCTGCATATAACAACAGCAGCTGCAGTTCCCCATGTCTGCTAAGGAAATTTGTCTAGGTTCTTCCTCCACTCAGTCTTTAAAGCCCTCACTTACCTGTCCTACAGGATTTCATTCTTGTCTCCTATACATACTTCGAACTTCATGAGCTTCTTAGGATTGGTTACTTTCTGAGACAGTCAGAATGAGGTTTTGTTGCTGTTGTTGTTTTAAATTATAATAATAATATCTGTTTATTATATAAAATTCAGAGAAATCAGAAAAATATAAAGAAGAATCAAATATCACTTGTAATCTCTCTACCTCTACATAACCATTGACAACATTAAACATCCTACTGTCTTTGGTCTTTGGATTTACATGTGTTTTATAAGTATCATTTTATCTATGGTCTGTGCTAGATACTTTGTACTAATATTTATACAGGTGAAATAATACTATAAATAACATTTTGTAAAATGCTCTTTTAACTTACATATTTTGGATAATTTCCCAGGGTATTAAATATTTCTTTTTGAAACAATTTAATCTTATTTTGTCAAAAGGGTGAACATTTTGTATTTACCTAATTCTAATCTTTAGGCATCCAGGTTTTTTCCCCACTGTTTTGACAGTTATGGGTGATGCTGCTATAAATGTTGCATATAAATTTCTGTGCATGATACATTTACCCTAGAAAAAATTTAGAAGATAAATTGCTGTATGAAAAGAAATTTTAAAATTTAATCTGCTTATTTGGGGAAAACTGGCTCTTCTCCAGGGTAACATGTCTTTTTTTTTTTTTGAAACCACTTTGTTTAGTTATGATTGACATACAAAAAGCTGTACATATTTACTGTTAAATATGTCATGAGTTTGGACCATGAAGCTATCACTATAATCAAGGCCATAAACTTACCCATCACTCTCAAAAATTATCTCCTGCCCCTGCTATTTATTTTTAAAATATTTTTTCTTTTGTGGGAAGATCACTTAGCATAATATCTATGTTCTTAGCAAAATTTCAAGTATGTGATTTGTGTTGTTAACTATAGGCCTTATGTTAACTATAGTGCCTTATCCAGCACTAATCATCAAGTGTAACTGAAACTTTGTAGGAGGTACCAAGTGTTAGATTAAATCTGAATGCATATAGTAAATAACACAGTGCTTTGTACTTAGTAGTTCCTCAATAAATGATAACTATCAAAATCACTGCAGATGGTGATTGCAGCCATGAAATTAAAAGATGCTTACTCAGTGAAAGGAAAGTTATGACCAACCTAGGTAGCATATTCAAAAGCAGAGACATTACTTTGCCAACAAGATCTGTCTAGTCAAGTCTATGGTTTTTCCAGTGGTCATGTATGGATGGGAGAGTTGGACTGTGAAGAAGGCTGAGTGCTGAAGAACTGATGCTTTTGAAGTGTGGTGTTGGAGAAGACTCTTGAGAGTCCCTTGGACTGCAAGGAGATCCAATCAATCCATTCTAAAGGAGATCAGTCCTGGGTATTCTTTGGAAGGATTGATGCTGAAGCTGAAACTCCAATACTTTGGCCACCTCATGTGAAGAGCTGACTCATTGGAAAAGACTTTGATGCTGGGAGGGATTGGGGGCAGGAGGAGAAGGAGACGACCGAGGATGAGATGGCTGGATGGCATCACTGACTCGATGAACAAGAGTTTGTGTTAACTCCAGGAGATGGTGGTGGACAGGGAGGCCTGGCATGCTGCAATTCATGGGGTCACAAAGAGTGGGGCATGACTGAGCAACTACCTGAACTGAATATCATTTAAGATGAGCAAATTGTAATCTGGCATTGAACTTAATTATAAGGAATATTTGCATAAAATAGGAATAATTTTCAAATTAACCATTTTACTATCTAATTTACACAGAGTCCATGTTCTTCTTGGATGATGACGGAAAACACTCAGGTTTTTTTTCTAATGCAGCAGACACTGAATGAAGCATTTTATGTGTAACCTGTCACTAACCTTTGCATGCACAGCCACTATTATTACACCCATTTCACAGATAGGGAAGTTGAAACCGTAAGAGGATATGTCCAAAGTTACATACTTTTTAAGTGGCAGAGCCAGGCTTCAAAAAAGACATTCTGATGCCAGAATCTGCACATTTCACCACTGTTCTATGAGAGAGAAGGCAAATAATGTGAATATACTGCAAGAACCTGTTTCTTGTTACTGAAAACATAATTAATGCTGACTTTAAAGTTAGTCACTTGCAGTTTATCTGTATCATGTTGAACAATAATTTTTCTGTATCATTTTGGGAAATAATTTCTCTCTCTCTTTTGTCTAAATTCATTCTGAGGTTTCTCATGTTTGTCATCCATTACTGCTATCAAGCTGTAGTCTTATAAATGGATCTCATACATCATTTAAGGTTTCTCAGAATTTGCAATTGTAATTTAGTAGGAGCTAGCATTTTAATTCAAACTCTTTTCTAAGTCTAATGATGGCATTTTCAACCTTAGAAAATTGGTTGGGTAAGGAAATTGGTGGGGTGGGAAGCCTTTCTGAAAGAACAGGAGGTAGACAGCTACACACAGTGCCCACTCAGAATGCCAGCCCTTAACTTTGGTCTCTTATTTTTCTCTCTCTCCTTCCCCAACTTCTTTCCTCAGCTATTTCTTGAGAGCAATTTAGGGAAAGTGTCGTTAGGAAAGTAATAAAAATGAATGCACCAATGCTTTTGGAAGCAAGCAAAGTGATTGAGAAGTGAGGTTTATGTTCATTACTTTCTCTCTCTCTCTCTCTCTTTTTTTTTTTTTCCAAAATTATGGCTTTTGGCTTCAGAACCTTTGGTCCACAGGAAAAGCATGCTAGACTGATTCCAATGAAGAGGAATGCAGACAGACAGCATCAGTGGGAGGGCAGGGGTGAAGCAGCTTTAGATATTAGGAACCTTCACTGTGTTTTTGTCTTAACCCTCTGTGTGGCTTAACAACACTGTGTGGCTCAGTGTTGACAGATCTTAATGGAAAGATTTCCTTCAACTAAAGGAAAATGTTTAAGAAAATGATGAATTTTCTCCCTCCCATTGGCTGTGAAACTAATAAAGTTTTTGCCTTGATTACTTTTTCAAGAAGAAATTGGGAGTGGAAATTACTCAAGGACATCAGCTTTTATTGATTTTTCTCATTTCTTTCTCCGGGTGGGTGGAGGATGATTTTGTGAAGTTGGGAGATGTGCAAGTGAATATATAGGGCTTCTCTGGTGGCTCAGAGGGTAAAGCATCTGCCTGTGATGTAGGAGATCCAGGTTTTATCCCTAGGTCAGGAAGATCCCCTGGAGAAGGAAATGGCAATCCACTCTAGTATTCTTGCCTGGAGAATACCATGGACAGAGGAGCCTGGTGGGCTGTAGTCCACAGGGTCACAAAGAGTCAGACATGACTGAGTGATTATACTACGCTACACACATGTAAACAGTAGTGAAGAAGGACAGAAGGAAGTTGGAATATGTATGCAATGGCCCTGATAATGTCTAGAATCAGCCATATGTATGTGTGCATGTTTGCGTGCCCAGCTGTGTCTGACTCTTTTTGACCCCATGTACTGTGACCTGCCAGGCTCCTCTGTCTATGAGATTTCCTAGGCAAGCTTAGTGGAGTGGGTTGCCATTTCTTCCTCCCCAGGGATCTTCCTAACCTAGGGATCGAACCATGCATCTCTTGAGTCTCGTGCATGAGCAGGCAAGTTCTTTACCAGTAGCTCCACCTGGGAAGTCCAGGACCTTTCAAACCAAGTTTTGACTTCTACTATAACCAGTGTCCCAACAAAACCTACCAGCCAAAGAATTTCACTGGACACAAGGGGCAAATCGACAGTTTTTAAATGTTATCAGCAAAAGTCTTCTTCTAACATTTAGAGAGAGATTATTCATTTATTCTATAGTTGTAAGCGTAGGCTCAGCAATATCATAAATGACATGATTTATGATCCCACTGTATTTTACCTGGTATACCTTAAGTGTTTGCTGGTCCTTGCCTGTATATTGAGACCTTGGAACTAACCAACTGAGCTATATAGCTCAGATATCTCACTGATTTTTAGTGAAGGAAGGTAGTTATAAAAGAGTTTGAGAATTAAAATTCTTGTTCTTTTTTTCCTAAGGTCACTATGTTCTTACTTTTTCTATTAGTTTGTACAGTGTAAGAGGAGGAACTGAGGTAGAAGTGAAATTTTATTCCTTCCTTCAGCTCCGTAACAGATGGACCAGTAAGAAGCAAAACTTTCATCTCCATAGTATCGTTAGTCCCATTTTGACAACTAAGTTCACTTTTGAATTATTTAAGTCAAAAAGAAGAGAGCCATGATAGGCTTCTCTGAAATGTGGATAGAAAACTGAATTTTCAGCCTGTACATGTGATCTGCCAGTTTGGTTTCCAAACAGCTTCTAAAGTCTGCCTCCTCCACGCAGTTTCCCCGCCCAAACCTCTAATTCTAGCTGCACTAAAGAAGTACTCCAGTCTTCCTCTCATGATCCTAGTGGTGTTGGAATTGATAATCCCAACAAATACAAAATTGTGAGGTCAGATAGGAAACTGAGATTAAAGAAATCATTTTCAGTTCTCTGATATGGCCTTGTTGAGTGAAACTTGAAAAATTTGTGAGGAATTCTGTTGCTAGATGCGGGAAAGAAAACTTCTAAAACAAAGTGTTTGTATACCACCCACCCACCCACTCACACACACACACACACACACACACACAAAACAGTGTAAACAAGAAAAGAATGCAAAATAGTGCAAAAATACAAATCTTTCAAGTTCACTGGGGGCTCTTTGAGCTTCTTCTGCTGATGCTTATACAGATTCTTGACCCTTGAATGTGTCCATGTATGTCCCGGTGTGGACACGTAGAAATATGTTTGTAAATTTTTGCCAAGCAAAGGCAAAGGAGGGGAGCCATCTGGCGTGGGAGGTGCATGCTGGTTAACTCTATCAGGAAGCAGGTGGCTGAGCTGCAGGAGGTTCACAGAGAACTAGAGAACTAGAGAAAGGGCAGAGAACTAGAGAAAGGGCAGACTGCCTTGGTGGGATGGACACTGAGACCTCAAAGTAAGAGAAAGGCACTTACGGACCCTGGAGAAAGGCGTTCAGAAGGAGACACTGCTTCTTTTGCTCTGTTCTCATATTGGCTAGCATTCAGTTTCATTCCTCAAGCATGTATTGAGTGCTACCAGATATAAGACTCTGTGCCTTTTGGGAAATATGAAGAACTGTCATGGAAGAGAAGGAAGAGTAATTCTATGGGGAGGAAACAGTTCTAATGGGCATGATGCCTCATAACTCCCTAAATGCCTGAGAGACCGTAACACACACTGTGCAGACTCTCTCTGAAGCTGAACTTCTTCTCCAGGAGGCAACAGTGTATATATACAAGTCAAATAAAACTAAAACCTAGGTTTGTTTTAGAAAGGGATATTCATTTATCTTAAACACATAAGTATTTTTTTAGGTGTGAACTCATTGTCTCTTTTTCTCAAATATACACCCCTCCTTCTCAAATACAATTTATTTTAACCATTTAATATTTGTTACACTTAAGTTTCTGAAAGGTTGGAACAAAGTAAAAAATAAGTATTGAAAGGATTGCAATAATAAACATAGGAAAATGTAGAAAAATTAGAAATTTAGTTTTCTATATATTTTAATAAAATAAACATTTATATTTGTAATAAAATTATAATTGAAATGATCAATCCATTCTTCAATTAAAAGTCAAATTTCAGAGAAATTGAATGACTTGCCCAAGGTCATACAACCCATTAGAGGTAAAATTGGAGAATAAGTCAATTCATTTGCTTTTTAATCTAGAGGTTATAAAAATGACAATGTTACTTCTTGAATTTGAGAAAACAAGATATATCACATTGGAACATGTAGGTGAGCTTTATCTCCACCTTCTTTTCTTTAGTATTGTCTGGGAGACTCACTTTGTTGTTATTGTTTAGTCCCTAAGTCATGTTCGACCCTTTTGCAACTCCATGGACTGTAACCCACCAGGCTCATCTGTCTGTAGGATTTCCCAGGCAAGAATACTAAAGTGGGCTGTCATTTCTTACACCAGGGGTTCTTCCTCATCCAGGGATTGAACCTGTATCTCTCATGTCTCCTGCATTGGCAGGCTGATTCTTTACAACTGAGCCCTCAAGGAAGCCCCCAGGAGACTCACTAAGACTCAACAAATTTCTTTTTTGCCTTATGGAGTTGCCCTTCTGCAATGTATGTGCTTCTAATAAACTGTTTTATTTTTGAAAACATGTGTAGCCTCTAGTCAATAATCACTTGATGAAGCTTTAGCATTTATTCTTTCATATTCTACTGACAGATTAAGTTTTCAATTATTTTCTAAATTAGCTGTCTATTCATTGTTAAGCTTTCTGGAATTGCATTTTGACTGAGGCCAGATCTTTGCACAATACTCTGCCAAAATTTAGCATGAGGCTTCAACCCTAAATCACTGAATTCCTAGGCTATCCCACACAGTGTGTTATATTGTCATAGGAAGTGCCACTTGAGAGAAAATTAGAAAGAGCCAGAGCATTCTTGAGTATGTTTCCCAGTAATGTGGTATGACCTCCTTTCTTTAAATCTAGAGTTCTATAGTGTAGAATCTCCACAAAAATTTACTTTGGTAACTTGTCTGTTGTGAGCAGAGGGAAAATATTAGAGGGAATATTTTTGATATGATGGAAAGAATGTTAATTATTGGTTTTGGGGATAATTGTATATATATATAATATATATTTATATATATATTCTTATAACAATAGAGATTTTAACAGGAAGAAAATGACAGAAAAGCTAAGGAGGTGGAATCAATGTTTCAGAGCAGATTTTAGTTAGTTTTGACAGAAAAGATCTGTTCTTGTCTGTATTTTATTTATAACTTGTTCTTACAAAGACACTTTATGTGAACAATACTTTCTGGTGATACATTGGGTAACTGTAATGAAATCATGACACTGCTGTTCTGATAGGCTGTAAATAGTCAGTAGGGCCCTGGTGAAAATAGCAATTTATTTCTGCTACTGAACCCTTCATGTTCTTTTGCCCTGTTCATCATACCTTTGCCTTGAGTCTACCAACCCTAGGTTAGAGTTCTTTATACATAGGTACTTTGATACCAGATTTAAGGCTTTGCAAGCAATTCATTAAATTATCCCCTATCCCCCCTTTAATGGCCAGCATTTATTGATTGCCCATTGACTTCCATGCTAGCTCAGTCTGTAAAGAATCTACTTGCAGGGCAGGAGACCTGGGTTAGATCCCTGGGTGGGGAAAATCCCCGGGAGAAGAAAATGACAAACCACTCCAGAATCCTTGCCTGGAAAATCCCATATACAAAGGAGCCTGGTGGGCTGCAGTCCATGGGATCACAGAGTCAGGCATGATTGAACGACTCAACATTTTCACACTTTTCATGGCATTCAAGGCATCATGCAAAGGCTCTTAAAGATAAATACCATTTATAATCTTGCCAACAACCTCGAAGACAGCTACTTTCATCTTCATTTTACAGATGAGAAACCTAACACTCGCAGAGGTGAAGTTACTTGCTAAGGTCACCTACCAGTAAGCAGGACAAACACCCAGAGGTTCTATCCTCTGTCACTGTGCTGTGGTACCTCATTGCAGATTCAGATGCTCCTGCTCCTTCACTAGTAAACTTCACTAGTAAATTGAGAGCTAGTGATGCTCTTTGAGATTGATCGCTGTTGTCAGTGGGCTCATAAAGATGGATGTTAAGAGGAAATGAAGATAAGATAAAATCCATCAAAACATTAGAAAGGGGCTTGAGAACAGCCAGTGACTTATGAAAAGGCCAGTGACATTAGCACCATCTGGAAGTTTGTTGGAAATGTGGACTCTCTGCCTCCCCACCCACCCAGCCTCTCAATTAGAACCTAATCTGATGGTTTTCACATACTTGGACTGCAGAAGTTTCTAGACTCTGAAAGAGTCTGCCCAGGCTATAGAAGCCTGAAGCATTCATTCTGCCCTTTTTAGTCAAGAAGCTCAGGTCTGACTTTTTTCCCTTTCATTTCAAGCTTTTGGCAAATCTGAGACTCCAATATTTTACTTGAACCGTACATTTTGCTGCTTAAAAAAAGTTAACAGTCACTAATATATACATGATTGTGCAACTTAGGAAACTAAAGTTCAATGAATGACTTGCCCCAAACAAATTGTAGCAAATACAGAACTGGAACCCAGAATTCCTGCCTTTTGTTTAAATTTATTTGAGCATTGTGTTGTATGAGAATGAGAATGCTTTAGAATCAGAAGACAAAGGCTCTGCCTAGAGTCAGCAGGATGATCACCAGTGGTCCAAGGCCTTTTTGGCACCAGAGATGGGTTTCATGGAAGAAAACTTTACACGGACTGGAAAGGGGGGTGGTTTTGAAATGATTCAAGCACATTACATTTATCATGCACTTTATTCCTAATCTAATGCCACCACTCACTGATAGGAAGTACTGGTCTGAGGCCTGGAGACTGGGGACCCCTGATCTTGATTAAACAATGACTATGTCATTGTTTCTCCATGACTTGATGTTCATAATCTTTATGTTCCTTTCAAGCTTTTATATTTGATGTAAATCAATCAATTCAGTCGCTCAGTTGTGTCCAACTCTTTGCGACCCCATGAACCACAGCACGCCAGGCCTCCCTGTCCATCACTAACTCCCAGAGTCCACCCAAACCCATGTTGATTGAGTCAGTGATGCCATCCAACCATCTCATCCTCTGTTGTCCCCTTCTCCTCCTGCCCTCAAACTTTCCCAGCATCACAGTCTTTTCAAATGAGTCAGCTCTTCGCATCAGGTGGCCAAAGTATTGGAGTTTCAGCTTGAACATCAGTGTTATTATCACCCAATTCCTAAAATGTCTTATGTTTAAAGCAAGTTTAAAAATAATATGAAAATAATGCAATGGTAAAAAAAAAAATCAAATAGTACACAAGAGTCTAAAACAACAATGAATCTCCTTTCTTGCCTGTTTCCAACACTGGTCTGCGCCACACAAGCAAGCATTAGTGGTTTTTGTTTTTTACTTCTTTCAATGGTTACCATTTAAACAATATACTTGTAGGTCGATTTTTAGTTTGACTACTAGAAAATATTGATTCCCTTTATAAAAGATGAAAGGAAAACATAAGTCAAAAAACAAATATCAGTTTTCCTGGTGGCTCAGTGGTAAAAGTTTACCTGCCAATGCAAGAGACAGGTTCAATCCCTGATTTGGGAAGATCTCACATGCAGTGGAGCAATTAAGCCCAATCGCCACAACTCTTGAGCCTATGCTCTAGAGCCTGGAAGCTGCAACTATTGAACGCCACATGCCCTAGAGCCCGGGCCAATGAGAAGCCGGCAATGCAACAAAGGGTAGCCCCCACTTGCCACAACTAGAGAAAAGCCTGTGCAGCAACAAAGACCCAGCACAGCCCCAAATAAATAATGCAATAAATAAAATTCAGAAATAATGTAAAAAGCTACCAGGAAACTATTCACTTTCCTCTTTTTTTTTTAATTATGTCTTTTTAGTTTTTCCAGTGGTCACCTTTATGACTTTCAATAACATGCTATTCATTCATTTACCCACTTTAGAACAAACCTTTTAATATTTTTCATCTCTCCTGTTATGAACTTTATAATGAATATTAATAGCTATTCTTTGTAAGCTGATTCTGCAATTTCAAAATCAAATTAATGTATAGTAATATTATAGTGCAAATGTTGTTCATAAATGTAGCAGACAGACCCTAGGATGGCTACCATGTTTATGTCTGGCCCTTGAGTGTAGGTGAGACCTTTGACTTGCTTCTAAAAGTAGAACATGGCAAAGGTAATGGATGTACTAGGTCATATAGTCACTTCCATGATTACATTAGGGTGTGTAGTGGGCTTCCCAGGTGGTGCTAGTGGTAAAGAACCTGCCTGCCAGT
>SJYC01068316.1:0-27288 GCA_006408675.1 Madoqua kirkii | reverse complement strand
AAAATAATGCAATGGTAAAAAAAAAAATCAAATAGTACACAAGAGTCTAAAACAACAATGAATCTCCTTTCTTGCCTGTTTCCAACACTGGTCTGCGCCACACAAGCAAGCATTAGTGGTTTTTGTTTTTTACTTCTTTCAATGGTTACCATTTAAACAATATACTTGTAGGTCGATTTTTAGTTTGACTACTAGAAAATATTGATTCCCTTTATAAAAGATGAAAGGAAAACATAAGTCAAAAAACAAATATCAGTTTTCCTGGTGGCTCAGTGGTAAAAGTTTACCTGCCAATGCAAGAGACAGGTTCAATCCCTGATTTGGGAAGATCTCACATGCAGTGGAGCAATTAAGCCCAATCGCCACAACTCTTGAGCCTATGCTCTAGAGCCTGGAAGCTGCAACTATTGAACGCCACATGCCCTAGAGCCCGGGCCAATGAGAAGCCGGCAATGCAACAAAGGGTAGCCCCCACTTGCCACAACTAGAGAAAAGCCTGTGCAGCAACAAAGACCCAGCACAGCCCCAAATAAATAATGCAATAAATAAAATTCAGAAATAATGTAAAAAGCTACCAGGAAACTATTCACTTTCCTCTTTTTTTTTTAATTATGTCTTTTTAGTTTTTCCAGTGGTCACCTTTATGACTTTCAATAACATGCTATTCATTCATTTACCCACTTTAGAACAAACCTTTTAATATTTTTCATCTCTCCTGTTATGAACTTTATAATGAATATTAATAGCTATTCTTTGTAAGCTGATTCTGCAATTTCAAAATCAAATTAATGTATAGTAATATTATAGTGCAAATGTTGTTCATAAATGTAGCAGACAGACCCTAGGATGGCTACCATGTTTATGTCTGGCCCTTGAGTGTAGGTGAGACCTTTGACTTGCTTCTAAAAGTAGAACATGGCAAAGGTATGGATGTACTAGGTCATATAGTCACTTCCATGATTACATTAGGGTGTGTAGTGGGCTTCCCAGGTGGTGCTAGTGGTAAAGAACCTGCCTGCCAGTGCAGGAGACCTAAGCGACTTGGGTTTGATTCTTGGGTTGGGAAGATCCCTTGGAGTCGGAAGTGGCAACCCCCTCTAGTATCCTTGCCTGGAAAATCAAAGGGAAAAACAAAGGGGTCTAGTGGGCTACAGTCCATGGAGTTGCAAAGAGTCAGACATGACTGAAGTGACTCAGCACAGCACACACAAGAGAGAGAGAAGATACTTGGTTTTCTTGGAGAGTTTTGGCTTCATTCTGCTCTGAATCTAGGTTCTTCTACCTTCATTGAGAGGTTTTCCAAAGGACAGAAAAAAACCTCAAACCCTGATTTAGGGTGAACAGAAGTGAGGGGACATGAGCTGTGAAGTCAGGAAGTTGAGGTGTCAGAGGTCAGACTAAGGTCCTTCTGTCCATCTGGGTCCTGGCATTTGGCCTGATGTGGCTTTAGTGTACTGGCAGGTGGAGGGCCTGCTCATCAGAAGTCTGTGTCCTTTTCAAACAGTCAATTTCAAAACTTTGCTCCAATAATGTATCTGAGCAATGATTACCAGTGTATAGCCCAACCATTAAGTGAGAAGTTGGTTGTCCTGGGAGCAGGTAGTGTCCACACAGGCCCAGTTAACCCAGAACTGGATTGAATAGAGTTCCCAATCATTAAAGTCCTTATAAACTTGAAGGGGAAGAGAGGTGGGCATGGGTTAGGCAGTCATGAGTCAAATATGTACAGTAAATTATAATAGATGTTATGAATAAAACTGTGTGTGGTGTAAGAGTTAGGGGACAAAGAAGAGAGAAATTGAATGTCTTAGGACAAAAGAACTCTGAGAGTTGGTATGGTAGTTGAGCTGAGTGTTGAGGAAAACACAGAGGCTCATTCTCATGACACGTTGTATTTTTCTTCTGGAGCACTAACAAATGCTAATTTATTAACTATTCATAAAGTTAATTGCTTATTATTGTTTTTCCTGCTTGAGACTGTAAGTTCCTCTGGAGCTTTTGTTCACCTTCATATACACAGTTCTATGATTTTACTCCACACTGCATACATTCAGCACTTTAAAATATTTTATTATGGAAATTTTCAAAGATACAGAAAGCAGAGAATGTTGTTCGGTGAACCCTCAGGTACCTATCACCAGCCTCAATGATTTTCATAATTTTTCCAATCTTATTTTAACTATAATCTACTCATTTTTTTTTGCTTAAGTATTTTAAATCAAATTCTATGTCATTTCACCTAACATGAATCTCTGACTGAAAAGAATATTTTAATATAAGAGCCACATAATTATAATATCTAACTAATTAATGATCATTTCTTAATATCATCTAATATCCAGTACATACTAAAATTTGCCTAATTATCTAAAAAATATCTTTTTAGAGTTATTTTGTTGGAATTAGGAGCAAAATAAGATCCAGCTGTTGCATTTGGTTATGATGTATCTTTGTATCTTTTATTCTGTCCCATATTCTGCATTTGGTTAATTGCTTCTTTGGAGTGTCATTTAGCTCGTTTTTCTGTTCATGTTTCCAATAAACTGATTGTTAGATTGAGGAGCTTGATTAGATGGAGCTTCTACATTTTTGCAATTATATTTTATAGGCAGAGATGACTATTTCCTAATGTATCACATCCATATCATGAAGCACATAATGTCTGATTTTTCCATCATTAGTGCCCCATCATATTTGGAAAGATTTCATTGAGGAGGTTTCATTTGAACAAGAGTCTTGAAAGAGCCTTGGCCAAGGGGTCAAGGAGAGTGGGTTCTTCTCAATTGAAGGGAAAAGCAAACACAGAAGCTTAGAACCATCACACAAGTGCATGATGTGAAAACTAGCAAATTCTGCTTTTCTTTTTATCTCAGATTTAGAATTGATAATGCCTTTCAATTTTAAGATTGAATTTTAAACTCAATTTCATTCACCATTACTTTTAGGATAATTACTTCTGAGACTGGGACATTCTGCACTCTTGCTAAACATAGATTTTGCTATTTAAGTCACTCTTAATAATCAAATTTTCTTTTTTATGCCTTAATGGAGAAAGTTTACTATTTTAATCTTGAGAGATATTTTCTGGCCTGTGGTGTGGAGGTCATCTCTGACACGAGAACTTCTAGTTTGATATCATTGTCTGATCATTTAGCAGCACAGAAATAAAGCTCTTAGCAATGGAATTTGCTAAATTTTGCTCAATTAAATCTCAGGTTTTCCTTTCTGGAGTAATTGACTCTAAAGATCAAGAAAGATGTTTCACTGAATGAAAAACACTGTAGAATTTATCAGGGACATCCTGAGATGGTGATATGTCAATTTTATTAAATTAAAGACCTTGACATTTGGTTAATAGAAAACAATAGAACCTGACAGGAAATCTAATACTGGCAGTGATAGGAGAGGCTGTCATTTAATTAATGTCTTCAGTGGATGCTTAGAGTTTAGTCATGTTGACCATTTACACTTTGGAAGCCTGAGGACTGAGGATAGGAGGTCAGTCCATTTTGTGTAGAAGAGATAAGTAGGTCCCTGTGAGAAGGATTTCTTCCCTGGAATATCTCCCCTTAATTTTGCTGCTGATAACTAAGATTTGACCACTAGTGAACAGTTGTTCATCACTAGAATGAAGCTACTTGAAGCCTGATTTCATAATAAGCTTTACCAGTATTAGCAACTTAATGTGTATTAGTTTCGGTGGGAAAGTCTCTCCTTGAGAGGATAAATAGATGTCAGTAGAATAATGAGACAAAAATGGTCAAAATGAAACAAAAGGGAACTTCCAAGGGAGGTGAGGCTCAGGAGAGGGAATGTGACCAAATGAGCTGGGCTGAGGTCACTGTTTGGGCTGAGGTAAGGTCTGCTAATCCTTGAATGACAGTAAGTCAGGCTAGGTATGGTCACAGGCTAAGATGTTTAGTTGATGAAACTGGCAAAAGGTGAGAGTTGAAAGGTGAGCTTCATGTATCTGATAATTTGTCATGCTGAGAAAATCTATGTTAAACATACTGTATTAGCACATATAATGCATGATTTGCATGATATATTCTATTGCAGATCAAACTATTGTATAAATTCTTTCTGTAAGCCGGGGGCAAACCAGATGAAAACTACCACCTGGGGTGGTGTGTGCATCTAGAGTTCTAGTGGGTAGAAACAAAGGGGCTTTGTTTCTGGGAGCATTTGCCAAAATGGAGAGATGAAGCCGTAAGCAAGAGAATAGCCAAGGTCAGAAAACTAGGATTGACGGGATTGTGTGTCAAACCAAAGTGTGAGCTGGTTCATGAGAGTCACCCATTACGGAAAACTTGGGTCTGGATGCCCTGTATGTGCTTAGTGGCATATGCTTCTGGGACAGACACACATGCCATAACGAGACATCATGGGGAGTGTCCCAGTAGCTCAGCAATGCTTTTTCTAATGTAAGTATTCAGAAGAATCACACATGGATGTGTCACACAATAAACAATGTGAATGTCACCTAGAAAAAACAAATTCACAAAGTCACTTAAACACGCAATTTAACGTGTAGCTGTGCTTTAAGTAATGACTTATCCTATGTTCTGTTCTGAATTGGTGTTTGGGGACATTAAAACCTCCCAAACAAATAGCCATGGAATACATTTGGTGGTAGAAGAAGAGTTATTTCTACAGATCGGTATTTGAGCCAATATTTTTCTTAATTATAAATGTAAAATGTGACTAGAATATATTCTCAAGCTATTCCACAATCAAATGGGTGCCATGAA
This sequence comes from Madoqua kirkii, assembly GCA_006408675.1. Taxonomy (NCBI): domain Eukaryota; kingdom Metazoa; phylum Chordata; class Mammalia; order Artiodactyla; family Bovidae; genus Madoqua; species Madoqua kirkii. The sequence goes on along the minus strand of SJYC01068316.1, from coordinate 22,537 downwards.
TGTGTGAACTTCACAAGTAAATAAAGTAAATGTGATTCTGAATATGCACGTCTGTGATATAGAAGTAAAACTGAGTGAATTGGCAAAGAAGGTGAGACAGGGGCTGAAGTATGGATGCCTTAGCCTCGATAGTACCATTTCAGGAGAGAATGTTATCTTTCAAGAAAGAATGTTAGGTGTCAGCAGTGATTTAAATATAAAAAGATACTGTCAACTTCTTTGCCAGGGTGGCTTCCTTCAGGAACCTCATAAAACTAAAATGGTAGAGACAGAAGATAAAAGACAGGGGGTCTCTCAAGCTGTATTTTTCTCTGCTCCTTTGTGTGTGGCGGTCACTGATGGATAACATCTTCCATGAGCGAACTTCCTGTGTTTCTGTATCCTGCTTGGCTGTGCTTCCTTCTTACTAAAGAGCTGCCTGGTCATTTATTCATCCAGTAAACATCTATTGAACACCTTCTATGTGTCACATATTATGTGCCTGTTGGGGATAAAAGATATAAAGAAGACACAGACCTTGTTCTCCCGGAGCTCACATTCTAAGAAGCTAGTTTACAGCATATTCCTTAGAAGGACAACAGCTTGATGTTGCCTATTTCAGATAAAAATAGAAAATATGTTATTCCTTTTCTCTCTTTTTCTCTCCTGTCTCCCTGTGATGCTCACCTTCCAATCAGCAACAGTTATATCTTTCCAAGCTTCTATCAGTGGCTATTTTTATTCTGGCCAAGGCACCCACACTCCTTGGTGCCTCCCTCCTCCCTTCTTTTTCGCTCCTGATCGTTAGCTCCTGCAGATAAGGTTTTCTTTACTGCAGCAAGTAGACCACTGATTGCAGAGTTGCTTCTTTCTTCCCTATCCTTTCAAACACATTTTTAATATACCAAACACATTTTATTCAAAAAGCATACTTTTTGAAATGCTTTTTTATTATGATCCTTGTTCACCAATTGTATAGATCAGGGGTACCTGATATTCTGAAAAAGATGTGTGAGTGCTTGTGTACTCAATTCAACCAAGGAAGCCGCCATCATATTTAGAGGAGTTTTATAAATTTCTACTATCACTGCCTTGTTTAAATGAAGGCTGCCTTGACAGAAGGGAAATTCATGTTCTCAGGGATTTGATGATTTTCTCAAAGGCCAGTGCGCTAAAAGCTGAAGAGAAGAGCGTACACCATAATCCACCCAGCTTTCCACAGAGGAAAACAAATGGATGTGTGGCTACTTCCCTAAAGTGGTAAACTCTGCTCACTCAGTCTTTGGTCTATCATTTGTTGTTGGTAAGACACCGCCACCCCTGTGCTGAGATTTCAACTGATAGTCTCTGAGTGGTGTTATGTTGGAACCTGCTTAATGAAAGCACTCTTTAGCTTTCACTGTATCTCAGGGAAAACAACCTTAAAATATCCAAAAGAAAGTTTATTTTTAAAGGCAAGGGAGTCTAATATTTTCCTTTTTGAGAGCCTGTACTCTTGTTAATTCTTCTTTGACTTTGTTTGGTTGTAATGGCCTATGACAAGATGTCATTGTTTGAATGTTCTCAAGTTGGACTGGATATCTACAGTATTCAGGATCTTTAGGACCTAGTATAGCCTCTCCACATCCTTTGAACATTCTATTAATGAAAATGTAATTCATCTCCAATATATTACTATCATTGAGCTTAATTATAAATGTATCTGAAAGCTTCAATTGAATCAACTGATTCAATGGAAACTAACAAAACCTCCTATACTTCCTGTAAGTTAGGTATTTATAGTCTGATATCCTTTCAGTCTTCCCTGCTAATGCATTAATTTTCTTCTTTTGATGGTGTAACCTTTTCTCTAGTCAGTAATCTAGAGGTGATGGAGCAGTATTTTCACAACTATCTCTTCTTTTCATATTGCATCATCCAAAAAATGTGTGTCTTACATGTCTACTCTAGATAGAGGAGGAACTGGTAAAATAGTAAGCCTTCTATTCTTGTATGTACTTATGCTCTGCATTTTTAAGAATAATACTCTTCCCTTTCAAAACTTTGACTTAGGGGGGAAAATTTTTTTAAATCTGTACCATCAAAACTTTGGTAAGTTGTGGAAATATTTCAAACTTAAACAATGCACTTTCAAATGAAAGCTTATAAAAAGCTTGTGCTAGTGCTAAGTTGCTTCAATCATGTTCGACTCCTTGAAACGCTATGGACTGTAACCAGCCAGGCTCCCCTCTCCATGGGATTCTCCAGGCAAGAATACTGGAGTGGATTGCCATTTCCTCCTCTAGAGGATCTTCCCCACCCAGGAATTGAACCTATGTCTCTTATGTCTCCTGCATTGGCAGGCAGATTCTTTACCACTGTGTACTCAGTCACACAAAAGAATCTGACTCTTGGCAGCCCCGTGGACTGTACTTCTCTGTGCATGGAATTTGCTGGGCAAGAATACTAGAGTGGGTTGCCATTTCCTTCTGGAGGGGATCTTCCTGACCTAGGGATCAAACCTGCATCTCCTGCGTTGGCAGGGGTGTTCTTTACCACTAGCATCACCTGGGAAGCCCATGAAAAGCGGGGTAGAATAAAATAACTGGGAGAAAAAGACTTTCAAGTACACTTTGGAATGCATATCTGGGAATTATAAAAGAACAAAGATTAGTAGAGCAATGTTAAATATTTTTATTTTATTGCAGGTATAAATTAAGACCACTCGTGTATTGAAATATAGCCCTTAGTTCGTGGTAAACTTTTCGCGATAAACTCAGGGAAAGCAGCACACATATGTGTCCCAGTTTGTGCAGTGCCTCTCCTAGAGGGGGCTTCCCTGGTGGCTCAGAGGTTAAAGCGTCTGCCTCCAATGCGGGACACCCGGGTTCGATCCCTGTGTCGGGAAGATCCCCTGGAGAAGGAAATGGCAATCCACTCCAGCATTCTTGCCTGGAGAATCCCATGGACAGAGAAGCCTAGTAGGTTACAGTCCACGGGGTCACAAAGAGTCGGACACAACTGAGCGACTTCACTTCACCTCACTTCTCCTTGAGAAGTGACTCAAAATATTTAGCCACGACTCTCCAGAAAATAGAACCTGGAGTGAAACATCCTTCTAGGAAGCGGGGCAGTAGTGAGGCAAACCGGAAGGAGAGGCAAGGAAGGAGAATCAGTCGGGGTGGTTCAGTTCCACCGCATGACAGTGAAAAACCGCAGAGAGCTGCGGCTGAGATGAGCTGTGGAGCCCACTGCGCTTCAGAACAGTCTCAGAGAGGCAGGAAGGGAAAGGGATCTGTCAGCTCCTTATTGTCATCTTCTGCGCTTCGGGAGTTTGCCTCTTAGAAGCTAAATCATACGTCCCATGGCATGGCACTTTACCTGAATATGGGAGAGTGGGAAAAGTCAGAATTCTGGGTTGGGCTTGGGGCCTGGCGCTGCTGCCTCAGGAGGTGGAACAGAGGCCGGCACAGCCCAGCCCTAACGCAGGGCGAGGTGTGGTGGCAGAAGCAACCCTGTGGCCTTGGACACTTTTTTTCTCTTTAAATCTTTTTGGCTTCAGAGTCCTTACCTAAAATTAAGGGTAGTTCACGTCTCTCTCAGTTCCAAATCTTCTGAGCTGTCACTAAAACCATATGATGCCGGCAAGGCATACCCTGCTTAGGTTCACAGGCTCATTACTGTCTTCAGGCTCCTTTCTGCAAACTGACGAAACTGATAAAAGGTAGAGGAGATGCTTGGTAGTGCAGTGCAGACTGGGGCTTACAGGCAGAAAGACAGAAAAGTATTAAAGCAGATAGAGATAAAATATATAAATCTTCTGGAATGAATATGAATAAAATAATCACTGCTACGTGAAGCTGATAAATATAAACATATACAGGGAACAAGAGTTGAAAGAGACAAGAAACTCCATGCAACGTCTTTCCTTCTTAATACCACTCATTCTCACTGTCTTTCGAATAGGTGCTAGAGGTATTAATTCCGAAGCTGCTTTTCTTAGGAGCAGAAGTGTTGGCAGGTCAGCTGCTGAGGGCACCTCTGCCATTGTTTGGCAGCTGAGTGCATTGGCCTAAAATCCCTGCAGCCCTTCTCCCTGAACTGCTGCCTCATTATAAGGAAGCTGTCACTTCAACCCTCAGGTTCTGTTCTTTGAAACAGCCACTGATGGGACCTCATAGGTTTGGCCCATTGCTCATTACATATTTATGTTGAGGGGAGTCTTCAAATTACCTTTTAGTTTCTCATTATCATTTAATATTTCCTACTTCCAAGTGAAATCAGGCTAGAAAGACATGGAGAAAAATTATGCATGGGTACTCTTATCTCTTTCTATTGTTGAAACTCTTTGGATTCATCTTTCAAGCAAGGGGAATAACAGTAATGATAAAATAACTGTCCTGAAATTGTTACAGACATTCTTGCCTTGCTTTGATTTCACTGTTTAGGCTTCTCAGTTTCCCAGCTTCTTACGGAAATAGGTACTTTAGCATGAAACCAGACTACTGCTTCTTCTAAACTCTGAATTTGTTTGATTTTTAATATTTTATACTTATTCTTACAATTCTCAGCCTCTCTCCAGTCATCCACTGGATTATTTTTAAAGTAAGCATATTTTTAAAATTTGTTCTTGTTCTCTGATTGTTCCTTCTTCATTAAAGCTTAGTTTTGATTTACAAGGTAAAAATTCCTCTGAGAATAATAATTGTGTGTATATAGATTACATATATAATATGTGTATTATATATAATTTATGTATATATAGATTATATATGTGTATATGTATGTGTGTGTGCTCAGTTGCTTCAGTTGTGTCCAGCTCTGTGTGACCCCACAGACAGTGGCCCACCAGGCTTCTCTGTCCATGGAATTCTCCAGGCAAGAATACTGGAGTGGGTTGCCATTCCCTGATCCAGTAGATCTTCCAGACCCAAGGATTGAACCTGCATCTCCTGCAGTTCCTGCACTGCAGACAGATTCTTTACCACTGAGCCACTGGGGAAGCCCCAGTAAGACATATATATATGGGATTTCCCAGGCAAGAATACCGGAGTGGGTTGCCATTCCCTTCTCCAGGGGATCTTCCTGATGCAGGGATCAAACCTGTATCTCCTGCACTGGCAGGCAGATTCTTTACCGCTGAGCCACCAGAGGAGCCCAACATGAATCAGAAAACCGATGAGGATACTAGGGCTTAGATAGGTTTGGAAATCTGCTCAAAATTATAGAATCATGCATAGACAGGCTTGGAATCCATCCCAGGGGGTCTGATTCTAAGCACACGTTCTTAGCCATTTCACATTCTGCTTCTTGATACTAAAGGACAGAATTATTTTCCAACAAAAGGTTTTGGTTTCTTGGTGAGGCGAGGGTAGTATACTATTTTTGTTTATCTATGATTGTGATTTATTTCATTAATATGAAAAATAAGGACTAATTAAGCTAAATATAGAAAACACAGCTACATAATTATGGGAATAGGCAGAAAATTTGCCATATTCACAAGAGATAAGTGCTACAAATAATGCTTTTAAAATTTTACTTTTATCTGTAAATAGCTGTGAAGTTGTTCTGTGTGTATGTATTTTAAAGACTAGAAGTGTCAAGTTTTTACTACTCTATGGTTGATTCTATAAAAAGCTACATATTTGGAATCCATCTTGTTAAAACAAACCAAAATAACACTATAAACAATTTTAAGTACCTTATATTTTAAAAGCCCTGGATTCAAATCTGAAACTGATATAACATTTTTATTAAAAATGTCTCAATGCTTTGTTTTTCATGGTCAAAAATTTTCAAGACAATTTTCAAGGTTTATTTTCATGTGAGATTCTTGCTATGTAAGGAATTTTTCTTTCTTTAATAAAGAATATTTACAGTAGAAGAGATTTTGATTGCTTCGTCCGCATGTGTCCTTTTCTAAACATAATTTTGAATAGCAGATGGTTAGATTCAGACAACATAGGATTTAGTTCATTTCTTTGTCATTACTCATAGCTTGAAATTTAGAAAACTTGAATTCAGGGAAAGAAGGAAGATAATCAATTTATAGTAAATTTGATCACGCATTTCCCACTCTGTGTGAGTGGGATTAACCATGTCTTTATAGTGTCGAGATGCATTTTAAATCTATTCTAGGCGTTTGAAATGTTTTGGATCAGGTTGTTGGCCTGCCCTCAAATTATCACATACTTTTCAAGCTGCTTTGACTTCAGAGTAGCTCAATGAGCTCTCATTTTTGAAAATGGAAGTGAAGTGATGGTTTAACATATTTTAAATTTCTTCTGGTTTTGTCAGTCAGTAATACTTATTTCAAAACCACTCTCTGCTGAGAGATATTCTTGGTGGCATAAAGTATTGAGGGTGAAAAGTGAAACTGTTACTTTCATTTAATGTTGCTGTAATATACAAAACATGAGATCTGCTATTATCCACCTTTTTCAGAATGCATTAGAGACAAAGTCAATATCATCTGTTCTGGCATCTATAACATCTCATCTCTTCTCTGAATCCTTTTGCCATTTAAGAAACAGAAGTGATACATTCATTCTTTTTTAAAGTGAGATAATTGACATAACATTTTGTAAGTTTAGAAGATATAAAAGTATTGATTTGATACACTTATTCATTGCAGTCTGATTACCACCAAAGCATTAGCTGACACTTCTATCGCATCCCATAATTATCATTTCTTTTTCTTGTGGTGAGAATAATTATGACCTATGCTCTTAGCAGTGTGAAGGATACAGTATTATTGGCTATGTATAATCACTACACTGTGCACTGGGTATCCAGAACAAATTCGTCTATTAGTTGTAGGTTTGTACTCTTGGACAAGTTTTCCCCAATCCCCATCTCTGGCAACCACTGTGCTGTCCCTGTCTCTATAAGTTCAGCTTTTTCAGATTCCATGTATAAATGATATCAAACAGTATTTGCTTTTCTTTATCTGACTTATCTCACTTGGCATAATGTTCTCAAGCCCCATCCATGTGGTTTCATGTGGCAAGATTTTCTTCTTTCTTATGGCTGAATAAGTTCCACGATTTCCTTCTTTCTCATGGCATAGGGAGAAACTGAAATGTGATGTAGGCCTAATAAGAACCTCAACCAATCATAAGGGAAGCTCTGGACTGAAGTGGCAGTTCAGAGTTGTCCCAGGTTAGGCCATGTCAAGCCCCGATGAGATATCGGAAATCCAGGGAAGTGGTATCACCCAGGGGACTCTCTGCAGCTGATGGGGCTGACAGTGGAATGTGCTCACAGTTAACATAACAGGATCTTCCTGGATAGGAATCTGGGCAGCACACCACAGTACCCATCGTAAAGACTCAAACTCCCTCTAAGAAAGATATTTTAGTTAAATAAAATATTATATATATAAATCTAATTATTAAACTCAGAAGAATTTTTGCCCATGAATCAAGAATAAATGGGTGGAAAAGAAACAGAGAACAAGAAAAAAAATTGTTTACTTAAATAAAAACCATTCATTGGATGGCTGTGGAGTAAAATAGACTTGTGTGAACACCAAACCTATTATTTGGAAGATAAACTTGAGAACACAGAGCTAGGCAATAAAAAGTTGAACAAAATATTAGAGAAGCTAAAATACATCAATGAATATTTTAACTAATATGATATTCTTCTAATGTGAAGTTTAAAAATAGGAAATAAAGTTGAGGGAGAAGAGGGATATTAATGAGTCATGAAATAGAAAACAAAACATCAACACAGGTCTGAAGAAGTAGACAGTTTTTAAATGCAAAAAGTCTATGAAATTCCAAGTGTGTTTAATAAAACAAACAAACAAACAAAAAACTGAGGAAAACCACCAAACCATACCTAGATACAATCTGGTGAAATTTAAAACCCATAGGACAAAGAAAATTCTAAAGCCTTTTGGAAAGCAGAAGATCATGGAACAATTTCTTCAAAGTTTTGGTGGTTTTAAAAAAAATGTTTTATACTAGAGGATTGCTGATTAACAAATTCAGGTGGACAGCAAAGGTACTCAGCCATATATATACATGTAACCTTTCTCCCTCAAACTCCCTTCCCAGCCAGGCTGCCACATACAAGCAGAGTTCCCTGTGCAATAAAATAAGTCTTTGTTGGTTATTCATTTTAAGTATAGCAGAGTGTATTTTAAAACACAGAAATTTATATTCAGCTAAATTATCAGAAAAATTAAAAAAAATTTGAACAGAATAGTATTTGGAACACTTACTGTTCATAAACTCTACCTGTAAAGTATCATTCTCAGGGAGTAAGTACTTCAGTAAAATAATCAAAACAATTTATTTACAATAAATACAATACAATAAATAAAATAAATACAATACAATAAAGATGGAACAGGATAAAACAAATAAAGCTAGGCAATTATATCTAAGAAAAGTGAAATTTGAGAAAAATTTGAAAGGGAATTCAGAACAACAAGATGCTAGTTGCTTGTCTTTTAAGGGAAAGAAATTTTAATTATTTCACCTTAGGTCCAGTCACACCACTTACTATTATCATAAGTAGAAGGGAGGTAATGAACAACATCTCACAGTGTGAAACAAAAATTTGAGTCTTCAGAGTGCTAATTCATTGCAGTCTGATTACCACCAAAGCATTAGCTGACACTTCTATCGCATCCCATAATTATCATTTCTTTTTCTTGTGGTGAGAATAATTATGACCTATGCTCTTAGCAGTGTGAAGGATACAGTATTATTGGCTATGTATAATCACTACACTGTGCACTGGGTATCCAGAACAAATTCGTCTATTAGTTGTAGGTTTGTACTCTTGGACAAGTTTTCCCCAATCCCCATCTCTGGCAACCACTGTGCTGTCCCTGTCTCTATAAGTTCAGCTTTTTCAGATTCCATGTATAAATGATATCAAACAGTATTTGCTTTTCTTTATCTGACTTATCTCACTTGGCATAATGTTCTCAAGCCCCATCCATGTGGTTTCATGTGGCAAGATTTTCTTCTTTCTTATGGCTGAATAAGTTCCACGATTTCCTTCTTTCTCATGGCATAGGGAGAAACTGAAATGTGATGTAGGCCTAATAAGAACCTCAACCAATCATAAGGGAAGCTCTGGACTGAAGTGGCAGTTCAGAGTTGTCCCAGGTTAGGCCATGTCAAGCCCCGATGAGATATCGGAAATCCAGGGAAGTGGTATCACCCAGGGGACTCTCTGCAGCTGATGGGGCTGACAGTGGAATGTGCTCACAGTTAACATAACAGGATCTTCCTGGATAGGAATCTGGGCAGCACACCACAGTACCCATCGTAAAGACTCAAACTCCCTCTAAGAAAGATATTTTAGTTAAATAAAATATTATATATATAAATCTAATTATTAAACTCAGAAGAATTTTTGCCCATGAATCAAGAATAAATGGGTGGAAAAGAAACAGAGAACAAGAAAAAAAATTGTTTACTTAAATAAAAACCATTCATTGGATGGCTGTGGAGTAAAATAGACTTGTGTGAACACCAAACCTATTATTTGGAAGATAAACTTGAGAACACAGAGCTAGGCAATAAAAAGTTGAACAAAATATTAGAGAAGCTAAAATACATCAATGAATATTTTAACTAATATGATATTCTTCTAATGTGAAGTTTAAAAATAGGAAATAAAGTTGAGGGAGAAGAGGGATATTAATGAGTCATGAAATAGAAAACAAAACATCAACACAGGTCTGAAGAAGTAGACAGTTTTTAAATGCAAAAAGTCTATGAAATTCCAAGTGTGTTTAATAAAACAAACAAACAAACAAAAACTGAGGAAAACCTCCAAACCATACCTAGATACAATCTGGTGAAATTTAAAACCCATAGGACAAAGAAAATTCTAAAGCCTTTTGGAAAGCAGAAGATCATGGAACAATTTCTTCAAAGTTTTGGTGGTTTTAAAAAAAATGTTTTATACTAGAGGATTGCTGATTAACAAATTCAGGTGGACAGCAAAGGTACTCAGCCATATATATACATGTAACCTTTCTCCCTCAAACTCCCTTCCCAGCCAGGCTGCCACATACAAGCAGAGTTCCCTGTGCAATAAAATAAGTCTTTGTTGGTTATCCATTTTAAGTATAGCAGAGTGTATTTTAAAACACAGAAATTTATATTCAGCTAAATTATCAGAAAAATTAAAAAAAATTTGAACAGAATAGTATTTGGAACACTTACTGTTCATAAACTCTACCTGTAAAGTATCATTCTCAGGGAGTAAGTACTTCAGTAAAATAATCAAAACAATTTATTTACAATAAATACAATACAATAAATAAAATAAATACAATACAATAAAGATGGAACAGGATAAAACAAATAAAGCTAGGCAATTATATCTAAGAAAAGTGAAATTTGAGAAAAATTTGAAAGGGAATTCAGAACAACAAGATGCTAGTTGCTTGTCTTTTAAGGGAAAGAAATTTTAATTATTTCACCTTAGGTCCAGTCACACCACTTACTATTATCATAAGTAGAAGGGAGGTAATGAACAACATCTCACAGTGTGAAACAAAAATTTGAGTCTTCAGAGTGCTATTTAAACTTAAAAGAGAAACCATTAGAAGAACTACATATAATTATATAATGAAACAAAGTAAAGAAGTGGCAGGAGTTATAGAATATAGTATAAATTCATCTTTAATAAGAAGTATCAGATATTATATTTATAAATTACAAAAAGAAGCTCAATTACATTATGTAGAGTTGTGACAGCAGACTCCCTAAAAACCGAAACACACACAATATGAAGTGGTCATTTTTGGGACCTAGACCTCAGAAAAAAGAGTAAAGGGAGATGTTACTTATTTTATATTCTTCTAAGTAGTTATTATTTTTTCTATCATGTAGAAGTTATGTTCATTATATAAAAGCTAGTCTAAAAACACTTGTATGAATAAAATATGAATGTGTTGATAGATTTCTCTATATTAGAATAGTATCGGCAATTGGTTTACAAAAATATATGAGGGCAGTAACAAAACAACTGCAGATCTAAAACCCACAGTGTAAAACATTCTATGAGGTGAGGTGAAGTCACTCAGTCGTGTCCGACCCTTTGCGACCCCATGGACTGTAACCTACTAGGCCTTCTCTGTCCATGAGATTCTCCAGGCAAGAATACTGGAGTGGACTGCCATTTCCTTCTCCAGGGGATCTTCCTGACTCAGAAATCGAACTCAGGTCTCCTGCATCAAAGGCAGGTGCTTTAACCTCTGAGCCACCAGGGAAGCCCAAACATTCTATAGAGTGGATTTAATGTAAAAATGTGGACACTGACTAAGCCTTTCAGAAATACTTATATTTATAATATAATTATTTGATGCAACAAAGAGATTATTCAGTATAAGATTATCTAATTTATATAAATTAAATCTTGCTCCCCAACACTTTTTGGGGGGAGGTAGAATGGGCAGAAGAACACCATTCCTTTCTTATGTAGGTTTCCCTGGGAATTAGACTCTGGGACAGAGATTTGCATGCAAGTGATGCAGATAACACCACCCTTATGGCAGAAAGTGAAGAGGAACTAAAAAGCCTCTTGATGAAAGTGAAAGAGGAGAGTGAAAAAGTTGGCTTAAAGCTCAATATTCAGAAAACGATCATGGCATCTGGTCCCATCACTTCATGGGAAGTAGATGGGGAAACAGTGGAAACTGTCAGACTTTATTTTGGGGGGCTCCCAAATCACTGCAAATGGTGACTGCAGCCATGAAATTAAAAGACATATACTCCTTGAAAGAAAGGTTATGACCAACCTAGAAAGCCTATTGAAAAGCAGAGACATTACTTTGCCAACAAAAGTCCGTCTCATTAAGGCTATGGTTTTTCCAGTGGTCATGTATGGATGTGAGAGTTGGACTGTGAAGAAAGCTGAGTGCCGAAGAATTGATGCTTTTGAACTGTGGTGTTGGAGAAGACTCTTGAGAGTCCCTTGGACTTCAAAGAGATCCAACCAGTCCATTCTGAAGGAGATCAGCCCTGGGATTTCTTTGGAAGGAATGATGCTAAAGCTGAAACTCCAGTACTTTGGCCACCTCATGCGAAGAGTTGACTCATTGGAAAAGACTCTGATGCTGGGAGGGATTGAGGGAGGAGAAGGGGACGAGAGGATGAAATGGCTGGATGGCATCACGGACTCGATGGACGTTAGTCTGAATAAACTCTGGGAGATGGTGATGGACAGGGAGGCCTGGCATGCTGTGATTCATGGGGTCACAAACACTCAGACAAGACTGAGCGACTGAACTGAACTAAACTGAACTGAACTGATGTATTGGGAGTGCTTTTGGAGAAAACACCTGTGAGGGAGAGAGGACAGATGGATTGGGCAAGGGAGAAGCCGACTACCATGAAGTTGCAACACTCAGTGGGCCCCATGGGGATCTTTGGGACTGTGGTGGATGGACTCTCAGAGTTGTCCTACCTTGAGTCAAAGGTGCTGGGCTTTTGTATACCTACACTGCTTAATCACTGAATATAGGTTACCCTCAGCAAGGGCATAAGATTGGGTGAAGACACTCTCTTTGGTTGAAGACAATGCTTTCCTGATGGCTCAGATGATAAAGAATCTGCCTGCAATGTGGGAGACCTGAGTTCTATCCCTGGGTCCAGAAGATGCCCTGGAGAAGGAAATGGCTTTCCACTTCAGTACTCTTGCCTGGGAAGTCACATGGACAGAGGAGCCTGGAGGGCCACAGTCTTTGTGGTTACAAAGAGTTGGACACAATTGAGCAGCTAACACTTTTCAATGCTTACTTGTAGCGAGACTCAGCTGTGAACCATTGTTGATGAGCACGTCTGGCAGCTGCAGAAGTAATTATCTCAGGTTGTCCTAAATGGATCTGGATGGGCTGTCCCCTTTAGGACACCAACTTCAACCTAGTTTCTGTGCTGGTCCCTCAGTCCCCTGGGAGTGTCTTCCCAATTTGACTGCCTAGATGATCACTGTGAGTAAGAATATCAGGATATCTGGTCATAACAGGGTCCAGAGCCTGTGTCAAATCTCAACCTTTAGTCTTGGGAGAGTAGAAAAGCAGTAGGCAGTTCTGCAGGTATAATTAATGGTGAATGCTCAGGGTTTGTTATGTTTAACAAATCCTAATATGTTGGATCTAGATGTGAAGAGGAACGTTCAACTCTGCTACAACCTACAAATTTTGATCACAAAGATACCGATGTCCAATATATATCTGAAGTTTCAATAATCTTTTTTTCATGAAATGGAAGAGTGGAAAGTGGTAATTATAGTAGACATAATGAGAATCAGATCCTTCATAAACATTTTGAATTTTTGTTTTCTAGATTTTCTACTGAATTCTGTGGGCTTCCCTTGTGGCTCAACTGGTAAAGAATCCACCTGCAATGGAAATGTGGGAGACCTGGCTTTGATCCCTGGGTTGGGAAGATCCCCTGGAGAAAGGAAAAGCTACCCACTCCAGTGTTCTGGCCTGGAGAATTCCATGGACTGGAGAAATCCTTGGGGTCTCAAAGAGTCAGACACGACTGACTTTCACCTTCACTTTACTGAGTTCTGTATAAGGTACAGAAAAGATGTCGGTAAATTTTTGCATTACTCTTGCATGTTATTAATAAGAACCATGATTTAGTGTGTGTAGAATATACTATTGCATACATGAATAATTAAAGACCATTAAGTCTGGAAAGAATTGCACAAATCACTGGGTGCTGCCTTCTAATTGCAGATGTCTTGTCTTAAACCAGTAATCCAGAGAGAGAGACGTACGATTCACCCACAGTCACATAGTGACTGGCTATTTGAGACAGGACTCAAGTTATGGAAGCTGCCATCACTGCTGGACCAAATTTGTGTTTGTCTTAATATTTGTATCATATCTCTGTGTGATAAAGGAAAGTCACTTGTTCCTCTGGATCCCAATTGCTTATAGAATTAAAGTTGTTGTATGAATTAGATAATCATCATTAATATCTAATTATAAATTTGATTGAACCAAGAAGTGATCCTTTCCTTAATGTTTAGTAAGTGATACCATATTTCAGTAATTCTAAGATTCCCATTTTTTTATAATTAACACCTTTGAAGTGAAGATGTGGCATACAGTTGATGACATAACATAGTTTAATGTCCATTATCTTTGAAAATGGTATATAAAATAATTGTGTGCCATATACTTGATAGTGCCTTACATTCAATGAGATAAAGTATCACAGAAGCAGACACCCAGAGTAGTGCAGAATTAGTAGCAATTATTGACTTAAATATTGGCTTACAAAGTATTGGCAAGTATGGTGATGTTTGAATTCCTGCTGTTTTGCCAGGTTGTCCTGTGTTGTTTAGCTTCTTTAGACCTTAGTTTCTTGAAAATTAAGCAGTTTGGCAGCTTTATCTCTAATATTCCTTCTAGTACAAACATTCTATCATTTTTGAGGATGATGACAATTGAAAATCATGACTGAAAAAAGGGATGATATACCAGCAAGGTGACACATTCAAAACCAGCAAACCATAATTATCTGACTCGGTCCATCAATCTAGGCTCCCTGGGTGATGCAGCAGTACAGAATCCTCTTGCCAGTTCAGGAGATGCAGGAGACTCAGGGATGGAGGAGCCTGGAAAGCTGCACTCCATGGGGTCGCTGAGGGTTGGACAGGACTGAGCGACTTCACTTTCACTTTTCACTTTCATGCATTGGAGAAGGAAATGGCAACCCACTCCAGTGTTCTTGCCTGGAGAATCCCAGGGATAGGGGAGCCTGGTGGGCTGCCATCTGTGGGGTCGCACAGAGTCGGACACGACTTAAGCGACTTAGCAGCAGCAGCAGCAGCAGCAGCAGCAGGAGGGAAGATCCTCTGGAGGAGGAAATGGTGACTCACTCCAGTATCCTTGTCTGGGAAATTCCATGGACTGGGGAGCCTGGCAGGCTGCAGTCCATGGGTCACAAAGAGTCAGACATGACTGAGCATGCACACACCATCCATCAATCTACTCTATTTCAAAAATGATAGGAGATAGCTTAATTTTTGACTGGTTAAAGGCCTATATATTCGTGCTACCAAAGTGGAATGATTTCATACAATGACTCATGGATGGCTTTCCAAAAAAGTGTGGTTGCCTAAGTTTAGTAAAAATAAAATGTCACTGCATGCTATTTTATATCCATACACTTAAGTGCATGCATCAGATCAATTATATATTGAATATTATGAGAGACTAGTTTAAATTTCAAACCTATCTTAAATGTATTTTTAGCTTTCATTATTCTATGCTTTCAAATCCTGTGGGTTAATGCCATTTTGGTTAGATTCTTGATTACTCTTTAGAACTCTATCTGGGTTTAGGATATAAAAACAATAATTTTAATATTCCCAAGGAAACTGCTGAAAGGTGCTGTGTGTATGTAGGATCGAGGCTGTCTTTATTCCTTCATCTGCTACTTGCCATCAGTCTTTTGTAAGCAGTGAGTAAGAATGGAAGCTGTTATCCAAACCTCAGTGTCTACTTCAGAGCCTTCAGGCAACACGTTTCCATCCACTTTTCTTAAGCACTGAGCTTCTTTCTGTCCTTTCTTGATAACCAGAACTTGACTTTATCAGCACCTGTCACTCCAGCCGATACACAGATTTTCTCATTACACTTGTCTTCTGTATCATTTAAAAGACTTAGCTATGACTATAGCTTGCTTTCAAAAACACTTCCTTCTGATCATAGCTGTTTATATCTTCTCATGCATAAAAAATATGCGGACATGAAGGCCCTATGACAACAGAAAGAGTGCCCATAAAATGCGGAGGCTACATCTAGTATTAATGCACCAACTCAAGTTAATAGAGGTAAAGCTAAATTTTCAAGACTACCTTTATGCTCTTGTATTCAGGAACTGAGAAGTGTCTGTTAAGTAATGCATGTGCAGCAGTACTTTGTACAAAGCAATTGTGAAAAATGTGCCGAGTTTTTTTTATCCCCTTGATAAATGTGATCTAATCAAACCATTAAAATGACTTAAATGCAGCGAAATGTCATTTGTTGCTTGCCATAGTGCTTTAAGAAAAAAGAGTCATTATGAACTCTTAAAAAGGTCTTAATTGCTTTATAATCTATGACAGCTCTGGGTGACTGGCAATATCATTTCACTTTTGTGGAAATTATGAACTTTGGAGGTCTAAATGTCATGTCTGTATGAGGGTATAAAAAGCATTCCCACTTATTTTCCCTTTTTTAAAAAAATTATGTTTTTATAGTCATCTAGAAAGATCTGAAGAAGTTAGAAGTTGAAATAGCCTAATGACTTGTTTCATTGAGTCAGTATGGTCTCCTGAGCTCTGACCTAATTTAAGACATTTGAGATCAGTCATCACTGACCAAATAGATGAGGTAGTCTTGGCTCTATTATCTTCTGGGTCAAAAATAGTTTTTATTGAGAAGAAAAGACTCTGGTCAACAAATGTGCCACCCCTAATTAAAACTTTTATATATGTAAGTTGTGTTTCATAGGTTAGAAAAGAGAGCAGTAATATCAAAATCTTGGAGAATACTATATAGAACAAGTAAATGGAATATCATATCATTAGGTGAGTATATTTCAGCTCCATAATGAGTATGAAGATAGGTTGATTTTCTTTATCATTAATTTGCTCACTGATTCGGCAAATATTTATTGAACTTCTATTGTGCTTAAGATGTTAGAATGCATCTTTTGGATGTTGGTAGTAATAATCATTTAGCTTTAATTTTTTTAACTGGGTTGCCATTTATAAAATTACACACAGCATCTGCATTTTTCTAAAAAGTTTCCCCTTAGATGAATAGGGGTAGAGCTGACTAAGTTTTTCTCTGAGTCTTGTTATTCAGTGAGTGAAGAGCAGTGAGCAGCTGACAGAAGGGTACCCTGTCTTTAAGTGACTCTCAGTGAGGACAAGGCCAGAGGATAAATGTGATCCTTGATTCAGATAAGGAGAGAAGACATCACAGCAGTTTTTCAGATAGAGTTGGGTCAAAAGAAAGTAGCTGACACAGTAAGAACATGTATGGCCCTGGAGCCTTGAAATATCATGTTTCAAAGTAAGCTTTGATCTTAGATCTATAGATCTGTAATGATTTTATATCTACAATATTAATAATTTTGTCAAGCAAATAAAATTTTAGTCCCACTATGTTTAGAGTTTTTGCAATTATAAATCTTGCTCCAAGTTGCAAATAAATCCAATAAGAAGAATATCAGGAGTTTGTGTGTTGAAGTTCAGAGGAGACCACATATATGTATGCTACCAGAAAAAAAAAATTGTTGCTATCATCAACTTAAAACTGACTCTTTAAATTATGAAATATAAGTCATATTCTAATATACAAGTTGGTAAGAAACATATTTTTCCATCAAGAGAGAAAGTAAAACAAAGGGACCGCAGGTGCTTTAGCATCCTTCAACTCATGATGTGTTCTAGTCGAGATGGTCAAGCCCAGCAGATACTGGTCCTGCTCATTTGCCCATGTTGACTCTTTCCATTTGCTCTACATTTCTTGGTACTCATGTTTCTTATTATGCTTTAGTTACATAATACTTTGGCAAGAACTACCCTTCCTATGTCTTTGAAAATTTTGTTTCAGGTATTTGAAATTGATGTCATTAATGCCTGGACCATTGTCTGGCATGTTGTAAGCATTCAGATGCTTGTTTACCCAGTGGATCAAATCACGTCTGGTGATTCAGTTCTCTTTCTTTCTCTCTAGCAATCTCCCAGGGACCCTGCCCATCCCTTATAAAGCCTTAGCCCATTAATTCTCCCTATTCCCTCTCAATTTCTGCTCCATCACAACATCCCCTCTCCCCTGCTACTTTAGAATTCTCTGCACAGATGGTTCAGCAAGTCATCAATGTTCCAGAGATGGGTAGTGTTGATTTGGGCTTCTAGATAATTGCATATATGTGCTACCCTGCTCTCTGTTTTACTTAGCGTAGGGCAGCTCTACTGTTTTTTCATTTCAAATAATTGTGCAAACTGTGTTTCAATACTGAATTTTATTTTGTCTATCTTCAAGAAAAACTAATTTTCCTTCATTATTGAGGTTATAGGCAAATGAAATATTAGTTGAGTTTAGTTTGGTTTCCTAGATTAAGTACAAGCTTCGTAAAGTTCAATTGTCATTATAGAAATTTGTTTTTCTCCTAATAATGAGATTGAGGATAGATTTTAAATTATTTAAATATTTAATTTAAATTTTCGGTTTTCTATGTATATTATGTAAAATAATATTAGCAAAAAGTAAGACTTGCACTCCTAAGCATGGTTCACCACTGTATTATAAGATAACTTATTTCTACATGTTCTACCAGGGCAAAAACAAAAATACAAAGAAAACGTTTTCATAGAGCCAGTATTCTAAGCATAGAATTCATCATGATAACACCATACATTTCTGTGGACTCTTGATAACTCATGAATGGGAGAGTTTGGAATCTCAAGGAGAGTTATTTTTTGTCATTTTATTTAGGAAAATATTCTATTGGATAATTAAAAACTACATAACTATTTGTTTAAAACTATGGACTACATATGATGTATGATCCAAGTGTCTTATAGTACAAAACATTATTACAAAGTAGCCTACATGCTAGCAAAACATATATGAAGTAAACAGGATTAAGAATGAAGAAATGGAAGCTCATATGTTTCTTTCATTTCTCCCCCACCTTCATCTCAAGAGGCAGAGTGTATCCCAAGAAAGAAAGCTGTGGAATAGGAGCTCCACCGCTATCCACATCACCATCGATTAGGAATTTGTTTGTTTAAGGAGTATAATACTTTTGGGAAATTACTACCTGGAAGATTTCTGTTTTCCAGTTTATAAACCAAAGTCCCCTGCAGAATTCAGAATGTGATTAAAGTTTTAAGCTAAACGAAGCAACTGGGAAAGAATTTCTGATATTAACATGGTCAAAAATCTCTTTTCATTTTGACCTTTAACTCTTGCTTACATGTTTATCAACATAAGTAAAATAAGTGATGTGAGGTCCCAAGTTTTAGTGTATCCCTTTTCAAAACAGAAGCTCTTTTAATCCCCCCAAATACTATTAATTTACTGAATAGTCTCTCAAAAATCTGTGCCATTCTTTGGCTTATAAATTACAAGCCTGAAGTTACTGGTCAATATTCCATGCAAAATATAAGGAGGTGGTAGTGGTGGGTTGTAAATGCCTATGATAGTTAAGTTTTGTACAAGTGAGATGGGCTTCCCTGGTGACCTAGTGGTAAAGAACCTGCCTGCCAACGCAGGAGATGATCCTGGGTTTGATCCATCCCTGAGTCAGGAAGATCCCCTGAAGAAGGAAATGACAACCCACTCTAGTATTCTTTCCTGGGAAATCCCATGACAGAAGAGTTTTGTGGACTACAGTCCATGGGGTCACAAAGAGTCAGACATGACTTAGAGACTCAACAGCAGCCACAATGAGTGAGATAGCTATGGTTCCTATCCTTAGAGCTTACAATCTAGCCAGGAATATTAAATATATCTTTAGTTACAACCATGATATAAAGATTATGGACCCATTAACTGACTAGTTATTCCATTTAAACTGTTTAAAGCTACTTGCTCTGCTTACTTCAGAGAGATGAAATGGACTCACACGAAGGTTGATGTATCCTTGTAAGGGGTTTCACTGGTCTGTTCACCATGTTTAACATGGTTATGCTCATAGCATGTTTCAGGAAGTATTAACTCCCTAATGCTCATTATCTATCAACGCTCTGGTTGAGAGAAACTGTATTTAAGAGGGACTGAGTTAAAAAATATGCTCTTCATCCTCCTTTATGTACCCTGTCCTGGATGAAATCAGTACAATAGGTTGCTGTCTGTGTGGACTGCATTTTATTGCTCACCTTCCCCTGCGGAGTTTGTATTGATTCTCACTTCGGCACAATGCCATTAACTTACGTTGAAGGATGTTGCAGTAAACAGCCTGATGAAATGCATTGCTATGCACTGTAAGGGTGTTGTCCATTTCATTTATACCTTGTCTTCCAAGAAAGCCCAGGGGGATTTTCCTTCAGGGTTTATGGACAAGTATTTGTACTTCTTCCTGTCAACTAGGTTGTCTTTATTTCATTATCTATGTCAGTTAAATAACTACAACTACTTTCTGTCTTCTCATCTGATGCTAGGTTTGTGGCTTATGTGTAAGAAATTTATAGTATTTTAAGACATGCATTACAAAAACACCAGCCTTCTTTCCTTTTCTTTGTTTCTTCCTTACTTTGTTTTCCCATCTACAATTCATCTTATCTTGCTATATGATACATACCTTAGTAAACCATCTTAAACAAATTAAGAACAAAGAGGAGTATAAAAAATAAATCTAGTCAATAGCTAAGCAATTAGCCTAGTAGCATTTATCATAAAATAATTCCACTCTATTTTAATCCATGATGTCTGCTTTATCATGTATTTAACACGTGGCTCAGACGGTTAAGTGTCTGTCTACAATGTGGGAGATTCGGGTTCAATCCCTGGGTTGGGGAGATCCCCTGGAGAAGGAAATGGCAATCCACTCCAGTACTGTTGCCTGGAAAATCCCATGGACAGAGGAGCCTGGTAGGCTACAGCCCATGGGGTCGCAGAGTCGGACATGACTGAGCGACTTTACCTTACCTTACTTATACTGAGCTCTGTTCAGGGCAGTTCATTTTGTTTTGTTGTTGTTTAGTTGGTAAATCTTGTCTAACTCTTTGTGACTCTTGGACTGTAGTCCATCAGGCTCCTCTGTCCATGGGATTTTCCAGGCAAGAAGACTGGAGTGGGTTGCCACTTCCTCTTCCAGGGGATCTTCCCAACCCAGGGATCGAATCTGGGTCTACTGTTTGGCAGACAAACTGTTTACCACTGAGCCACCTGGGACAACCTTCATTTTGTTTTTGGCCCAACCCAGGGATCAAACCCACATCTCCTGTGTCTCCTGCATGCTGCTACTGCTAGGTCACTTCAGTCGTGTCCGTCTCTGTGTGACCCCAGAGAGGCGGCCCATCAGGCTCCCCAGTCCCTGGGATTGTCCAGGCAAGAACACTGGAGTGGGTTGCCATTTCCTTCTCCAATGCATGAAAGTGAAAGGTGAAAGTGAAGTTGCTCAGTGGTATCTGACTGGTAGCGACCCCATGAACTGTAGCCTGCCAGGCTCCTCCATCTATGGGGTTTTCCAGGCAAGAGTACTGGAGTGGGGTGCCATTGCCTTCTCCAGTCTCCTCCATAGCAAGTGAATTTTTCACCCACTGAGCCATCAAGGAAGTGCTTCGTTTTATTTTGCTCATTTGCAATACTGTATTGATTCAGAAATTTCACTGCTTGAAATTCATCCTAGGAAAACAAGGATAAGTACAAAGATTTAACTATAAAATACCCATTGGGTCATTTTTTATAATAGTAAAAATTGGGAAACAAGCTAAATATTTAGACATAGAGGGTAAACAGTAAACTGAAGTTTAGTACTGTCATGGAATACTTGCAAGCAAGATAACATTATGGTTGTTTATTGACATGTTCACAATTTAGTAAGTGGAATAAAGCAAAGAAAATGTACAAATGATCATATTTATGTTAATACATAGTTAGCTGTGATTCTTTCCTTAGTTGTCTAGGAAAAAAGTACTGTCTTTCAATAAATAATATCCAACATTTATGTTATGACAGTGGAGCATCTTCTTACAAATAGCAATAAAAATTTTTTTTTTTTACTTTGGTTCCTTCTGTGCTGATATTTCCAAGAACACCTAGGGATGTTTTCTCAAGTTGAAAGGACCCATCCTGCTATTACTAGCCATGTTGCAAGAGTCAGAATTTAGCTACTCTGCCTTGAGGGTGAAGGACAGTATGTTAGCACTGAATGCTGGTTGCTTTACCAGGTTTCCAACAAGGCAGGAAGCAGGTGTTGCCCCTGTGGTTTGTCAGCATGAAATGATAGAGTTGGGGCTGAGCCTCCTGCTCTTTCACTGCCCCCTCTGTGGGTGAACATCCCTGCTCCACCCAAGGATCCCGGGAGTGTGAGGGAGGAACACTCTTTATTCAGCATTCTTTCCTTCAGCCAGAAATTCTCAACAGGAAGGTTGGCTCTGCTCACAAACTTCTGATCCTTTTAATGTTCACTCATAGCCCTATTTTCAAGGCAAGTCCACAGTAGCTGGGTCCAGAGGGTTTTTCAAGCTGTCACAACTGTAAAATCAGCACATCACTTTTGTCCAGCACTTAGTTCCTTTGCTACAGATAAATTCTATTTCTTCAAGTACAAACCACCACTTTTTTATACATGCACATACTTTGAAAAAGATTTGGAATGATGTTTATCACAATGACATTGTAATTTCAGTTTTAATTATGCTTATCTACATATTTTAGTTTTTCTACAAACCACACATTACTAAATAAAATCTTTTACTACATCTGATTCTATTTACTTCTTAAGTTAGAAAAAATCTTTATATTATAGAAACTTTAAAATATACACAAAAATAGAGAACACAGTATTATATAATTATCTCCAACGTACTCATCACCTGGAAACAAAAATCATCATTTATTTTCATCATTTTTTAT
>SJYC01068313.1:0-13136 GCA_006408675.1 Madoqua kirkii | reverse complement strand
CACTAGATAGTATACAAGCAAAGAAAAGTAAATGTAACAAACATCTCAGTATTGACCAATGAAAACATTTTTCATGGATTTAATAATATTAAAAATATCAATTCTTAGAAAATTTATTAAAATAATCTATATAAAACAAAATTAATATTATTCTAAAGACAGCAATATGGGAATATTCTCTGAATAATAGGGTCTGTTGCATTTCTGCTACAGAACAAAGACATGAAGAGTCCTGAGCAGGAAAAGGAAGAAAAAATAGGGATACTGATATTGAGCATAATATTCTAAGAGAATATACTTGTACAGGAATTCCTCTTAGAAAAGCAATTCTTTTTATTTAGGAAAGTTGGTGGAAGATATTTTTTGAAGGTTAAATGTGTTATGGGTCCTCATAATCAGAATGGGGATAAATAAATAATTAGTATGATTAAAGTTGAGGATTTTTCTAAAACCTGAGTGAATCAGGAAGGGAAAACACTTTGCAACATAACTGAATGCCAGAAGTCTGGGGGAGGAGGGTGACAAAGTTTGCTTTGCCTGAAGGAGAAATCACAGATAGAGAGATTGGGGAAAGGATACCTGCTAGGAAGGAATCTACACTTTGGAGTCCTTATCTACTTCATTTCATTCTAAATTTTAAGAAGAATGTGACTTTATGTGACCAGAGAACTTGAGACTTTCTAGGCACAGCACACCTGAGTTAGGCACATATGACAAGCCCTACTAGGTCTCCTGGAAATAAAGTTCACTGATATCAAAAATCTAAGTCTAGGACTCTCTAATCAAGGCATTTCAGAGTTGGCTTTTGTGTGGGAAAGGAGAGATTACGATGTAGGATGGCCTTCCAAAGTTTGGTCCTTAAATTAGGATATGCATACTGGGGCTTACATAAAAATTTACAAGAGGGCAGCATAGGCATAAATATTAAGACGGTTAATATTCAAATTTTAAGTTTCTATATTTACTCCTTAAAAATACAGGTGCAGTTTAGGTCTCTCGCTGGATCTCTATTCCCATTTTTTCCTTTCAAAATGTCTCCTCTCAGTCTACAAAAGAAAAGCCCTTTTCCCAAGCTTGGCAGAATCTCTCCATGTTGTATTTTGATGGAGTAAACATATTTCTAAGGGAAAAAGTGGCAGTTTTAATTATTAGTGTTGAGAGGCTTCTTTTAGTCAAGACATCTCTCCATATTTTTTTCATATTAGTATCCATGACATAGGCTATTAGGAATAGGATATGTTGTACTGTGTTGAGATATTCTGAATTTAAGTATATCAGAGAGTATGGTGGTGGGACTGATGACAATTTTCCCTTAAGTACTTTTCTTTTCCCTTCCAATGACCACTGTCAAAGAATTCATTATTCTTGAGGAAGAATTCTTTCAGATGTTTGTCAAAAGTTTACATATACGAAAGGTTTGAATTCATTTGTCTTCTAAAAATATAACTTACAAGATTTCTGGAACCTATTAACAAACTATTAAAATCTATTAATTTTTAATTAGAAAAGATAAATATTAGTGAAATGTAAATAAAGCTAAAACTATCTTGCAGTTAACATTACTGTGAAAGCCTTCTCCAAAATAACATTGCTCCATGTGAAAGCTAGAAGTTATTCATGATTGCAGAATACACTGTAATATCTGTGGCACTTTTTCATAGTTTAAAAATATTAGATACCAAACCTATTGTTGTAATGAAATTGGTTTCTCCTATTCAAATAACACTATATTATGTAAAGATCAGATAGGATCATCTGAAATCAGATAGAAACAACAGGGAACATTGTTCAATATTTTGACAGAAATTGTTGTAAATAAAACTTATATTCCTTTGGTATTGAAGATCTAGGGATAGCTCTAGTTATTGTCAATAAATAATGTATGTTCATAGGTATAGGGAAGAAAATCAGTATTGGTAATTATGGTGTGGTATGTAATTCTTGCCAAATAATCACTTAGTAGAGAGATTTTCTGAATATTACACAGTGATATTTGAATTAATTCTGGCTGAATGGACAATGATCAGGTACAAGAATGGTTTATTGCTTATTTCTGCATCTTGAAATCTTAATTTATTTTGAGAAGGCTATTTATTTTTTAACAGCCTCTTTGAATTATGTGTCAGCTGGGGACTTCAGTAAGTACAGAAAAAAAAATTCAAATACAATCGTAAAATCACAAATAGAGTGAGGTAATATGAGATTCTAAGTATACAGATCAGAAAAAAAAAAAAAAAACACAAAATAACATTGCTCCATGTGAAAGCTAGAAGTTATTCATGATTGCAGAATACACTGTAATATCTGTGGCACTTTTTCATAGTTTAAAAATATTAGATACCAAACCTATTGTTGTAATGAAATTGGTTTCTCCTATTCAAATAACACTATATTATGTAAAGATCAGATAGGATCATCTGAAATCAGATAGAAACAACAGGGAACATTGTTCAATATTTTGACAGAAATTGTTGTAAATAAAACTTATATTCCTTTGGTATTGAAGATCTAGGGATAGCTCTAGTTATTGTCAATAAATAATGTATGTTCATAGGTATAGGGAAGAAAATCAGTATTGGTAATTATGGTGTGGTATGTAATTCTTGCCAAATAATCACTTAGTAGAGAGATTTTCTGAATATTACACAGTGATATTTGAATTAATTCTGGCTGAATGGACAATGATCAGGTACAAGAATGGTTTATTGCTTATTTCTGCATCTTGAAATCTTAATTTATTTTGAGAAGGCTATTTATTTTTTAACAGCCTCTTTGAATTATGTGTCAGCTGGGGACTTCAGTAAGTACAGAAAAAAAAATTCAAATACAATCGTAAAATCACAAATAGAGTGAGGTAATATGAGATTCTAAGTATACAGATCAGAAAAAAAAAAAAAAAACAGAAACAAGCTATTAATGATGTCAATGAGACACTCACCAGGGCTTGGGAAGTAGACTGATCTAGTCAGTCTGAAATGGTAGAACGTGGAGGCTCTAGTAAAGCATGAGTTTTATGTTTATGGAGAAGATGGTAGTCGAGGAAATATAAATTTACCCATTTTCTTCTAGGCTGAATATTCTCAATCAAAAGGCAAAAAAAAGTGAATGTCTTTAGTTTCCATGTCCAGATCGGAACACTAAAAATAAACTGAACAGTTAAATGAATGTTGACCACAGAAACAGTAACTATGCTAATGTCTTCATTTATACTTGATTCATTTAAAGGTCTATAATCTCTTATCCTCAATTTCAAAATCTAGTTATATAGCTAGTTATAAGGTAATTATATAGCTTATTTGGGAACAAAAAACTCATGTGAGGCTATTTTTAGTCTTTATGTTACTTTAACTTACTAAGTATGTGTTATTATATGTTTCAGTACAGAAATAGTAATAGACTTGATTATAGGGTGCTGTCTTCACATCAGTTGAGAATGTTATGTAGTATATGATGTATATACTTAAAAACATTGCACCAAAACACTGAAAAAGAGCTGTTGATGCATGTTAATGCTAATTTGTACAAATAGAGCTTTCAAAATATTCTAACCCCTTATTGTTTGTTCAATAGCCCAGTTTTCCTTATTCTTTGAGACCTCATGGACTGCAGCACTCCAGGCCTCCCCATCCCCCACCATCTCCCAAAGTTTGCCCAGTTATGTCCATTGCATATGTGATGCCATTCAGCCATCTCATCCTCTTCTCCTTCTGCCCTCAATCTTTCCCAGCATCAGGGACTTCTCCAGTGAGTCAGCTGTTGGCATCTGGTGACCAAAATACTGGAGTTTCAGCGTCAGTCTTCCCAATGAGTATCCAGGGTTCATCTCCCTTAAGGTTGATGGGCTTGATCACCTGAAAATGAACATAATATGTCACTCATCTACTTAGCAACTTTTATAGAGCACTCCAAGTGTGACTGACACTATTCTACTTGCTGGAAATACAAGGTCATGCACATTTGCTGTCTTTTTCTTTGGCCATGTAGCACATTTTGAGCCGTTTTCTTCTATATAGGGAATTTTCTATGTTATGAACCACATTTCTCAAATGAGAAAGCTGAAACTAACTTTTATTGCCACTGTCCTTGATCCAGAGCTCAGTTTTGTGACCTAGAATTCGCTAATCACATGCACATACTCCAGACTTTGGTCCTGAAAGGAAGAACTATTGGAAGCAGATACCAAAGAGGGTACTTTTCTAAATACTTTTCCTGATAGGTTAGAGCCCCCATAGCTGAAAAATTGGACTTCCAAGATAGGATATTGTCAGCATGTGGACAGTTCTGGCTCTGGTGGCAATTCTGATGGAGTGCATTGAACTATCCCCACTGTGAGCCTTCCACACTTTTTCTGGTGGCTTAACCTCCCAGTCTGGGTAATCTTGCCTCCTGGAGAGTCCATGAGCAATTGCTAGCTTTTCATAAGTTTATTGCTGTGTATGATAACTATGGGTTAGGTATTTTTGCAATTAACAACCATGATTCATATAAACAATGAAAAAAGTCCCTGAACAGATAGGGCTAGAAGAGGAAACAGATTAGTCAATATGCTGATCAGCACAGAATAGAATATAAGGCTTTTTTTTTTTTTTAAAGCACATGAACAGAGGAAGAGGATTATTTTAGAGGCATGGCAAGGGCAGAATTCTCAGAGAATAAGGCACTGAAGTAAAATCTAACCAAAGAGAGGAAGTGAACCATGTAAATATCAGGTGGAGAAACCATAAATGTATGCTGCTATGGAAGCTTGATTTAGATATTTGACAAACAGCAAGAAGGTTTGTAACTGAACTGAGTCGAGAGAAATGTAGAGGAAATAAGGTCTGAGGATAGCCAAGGGCAAACACGTTTAAGTATTTGTAGACTACCGTTAGTGTGCTTAGAACTAGGAGGAATGTCTATCTGTCTATCTGAAATGGAGAAATACTGAGTCTTTAATTTACAAAGTCCTTAGAATAAATCTTATTATATAATGTCCATTAGTCAATGTGCCAAGTTAGAAAAGTTTGGTTTTGTGGGTTTTTTTATGAGTTAACAGAATTTAAAATAGTTTTTATGCTAAAATTACAGGATAGGATGCAAATGCATGAGTTTTAAGATTGTAACAAGAGGACCCTGAAATAGTTTAAATTTGTGAACAATTTATGGTAAATTTCTCAACCTCTTTTTGGTATGGGTTTCATCCTTGGTGGCTCAGATGGTAAAGCGTCTGTCTACAATGCGAGAGACCCAGGTTCGATCCCTGGGTTGGGAAGATCCCCTGGAGAAGGAAATGGCAATCCACTCCAGGACCATTGCCTGGAAAATTCCATGGACAGAGGAGCCTGGTAGGCTACAGCCCATGGAGTTGCAAAGAGTCGGACACGACTAAACGACTTCACTTTCTTTCAGATTAATATCTTGTACAACAAGGTATTCTTAGCAGAAGTTTGAGAACTACATTGATAAGCAGTGTACAATGAGAAGAGTGAAATATGAATTAAATGGATAGTAACAAAATTTTGCTCATTTATATAAGATAATGTAATTTAGTGAAAGAGCATGGAATTTCAAGTCACTCAATATTAGATTCAAAGTTTGTTCTGTTCAGCCATTTACCACCCAAATGACCATGGGAAAGATACTTTAATGCTCAGGACTTGAATTCCCTTATCTGTAAAATTAAGGAACACAAAACATATACAAATTGTTATAAATATTAAATAAGGCAGCATCTCTAAGGAACAAAGATGCTTCCCATAAATGACAAGATTATGTATGGGTTGTTTTTTTTTTTTAAGTTTGTTCTTTAGTTTGTTTCACAGCACAGCTCAAGAGCTGAAAGGGAAGCAGGAGGAAAAAAGGATGCTTGGAATAATATTTTATCCTCACAACAGCAATAAAAACAAAAGAGTTGTTTAACAAGAAACCTTTTTGTGGATTTTCACAATAGAGCTTGGGAGCTTCATGCCTATTGATAAAATCCATAGGTTTTAAGTGTGTTGAACTTACCATCATCATCTTTATTGCTCCCTATCTCTCCAAAGCACCTGGAGATATAAAAGCTGATAATAAATCAGCACGCTTCCACACCTGAAAGTAGAATGGGAATAAACTCAAGATACTAACTTTTAAAACATCTGTTAGAGAAGTTTAGCAAACATTGTAGATCTTACCAGTAAGGGAAAAGCTCAAAAGCTAACACTGAAGACATGTCCTAGAATGTACTAGGACATATATATATGGATATTTGTTGGCTATCCAGAACTAGAGCCAACGCAAAACCAGTACAAGATACAATCATTAATAATCTAAGACATTCTGAAAGATGTGTTCTAAGAAGAGGTTACAGTCAGAAAAGTAAAAAGTTAAATTTAATAATATAATGCAATTAACGGCTATGTAAAATTTCCCAACACCATTTATGAAACTGTGAGGCACTATGAATAAAGGAGTGTGTGGTAAAACAGTGTGATAAGTAGATTTTTCACAGTTAAATGTGCATCAAATGGAGAATGTTACTAGCACAAGAAAGACTAGAGGAAAGACATGAAATTTGTTAAGGGATCAAAAGGGCTCAAATTGCAAATAGCAGTTTCTTATTACACGACAACACTAGGAAGTTACTGGTGGTGGGCTTGGGGACATGCATATATGAGCATCCAGCTGGCATGGAAAACTTGTGTTGCAACAGTTGTTGTTGTTCAGTAGCTAAGTTGTGTCCTATTCTTTGTGACCTCATGGGCTGCAGCACCCCTGTCCTTCTCTATCTCCTGGAGTTTGCTCATACTCATGTCCATTGAGTTAGTGAATCGATCCAACCATCTCATCTTCTGTCATTAATAAAGTTCAGTTAATAAAGTTCAAATAATGACCCTGAATTACAATGTAGGATTTACGGTTTATTGGCATCATTCCATGTATGGCTTCAAATCTTCCTCTTTCACGTAACTGTGAGTGTAGCCCTGGGTAAAGACTCCCATCTGTAAAGCAGACATACTCTCTTCTATCTCAATAGCATATATGAAACAACTGATACATGTTTTGGTACCTAGCAAGTTCAGTTCAGTTCAGTTGCTCAGTCGTGTCTGACTCTTTGTGACCCCATTGACTGCAGCACACCAGGCCTCCCTGTCCATCACCAACTCCTGGAGTTTACCCAAAGTCATGTCCATCGAGTCAGTGATGCCATCCAACCATCTCATTCTCTGTTGTCCGCTTCTCTTCCTGCCTTCAATGTTTCCCAGCATCAGGGTCTTTTCAAATGAGTTAGTTCTTCAAGTCAGGTAGCCAAAGTACTGGAGTTTCAGCTTGAGCATCATTCCTTCCAAAGAAATCCGGGGCTGATCTTCAGAATGGACTGGCTGGAATCTCCTTGCAGTCCAAGGGGCTCTCAAGAGTCTTCTCCAACACCACAGTTCAAAAACATCAATTCTTCTGCACTCAGCTTTCTTTATAGTCCAACTCTCACATCCATACATGACTACTGGAAAAACCATAGCCTTGACTAGA
Organism: Madoqua kirkii; assembly: GCA_006408675.1. Taxonomy (NCBI): domain Eukaryota; kingdom Metazoa; phylum Chordata; class Mammalia; order Artiodactyla; family Bovidae; genus Madoqua; species Madoqua kirkii. The sequence goes on along the minus strand of SJYC01068313.1, from coordinate 5,648 downwards.
CAGACCTTTGTTGGCAAAGTAATGTCTCAGCTTTTTAATATACTGTCTAGGTTGGTCATAACTTTTCTTCCAAGGAGCAAGCATCTTTTAATTTCCATGGCTGCAGTCACCATCTAAAGTGATTTTGGAGCCCTCCAAAATAAATTCTGTCACTGTTTCCACTGTTTCCCTATCTATTTGCCATGAAGTGATGGGACCAGATGCCATGATCTTAGTTTTCTGAAGATCATGTACCTAGCAGGTTCTTGAAGTGTATATTGTTAGTATTAATAATTTGTTATTGATATTATTATTAAAAGTTGTTATGAATGTCCCTTTTCATAATTATTTTTATAGTCAATTGCAGCTATCTCTGCATCTTTTTCTAAAACAATATATACTATGTGGCTGCTGCTGCTGCTAAGTCCCTTCAGTCGTGTCCAACTCTTTGTGACCCCATAGATGGCAGCTCACCAGGCTCCTCTGTCCCTGGGATTCTCCAGGCAAGAACACTGGAGTGGATTGCCATTTCCTTCTCCAATGCATGAAAGTGAAAATGAAAGTGAAGTCACTCAGTCATGTCTTGACTCTTCGTGACCCCATGGACTGCAGCCTACCAGGCTCCTCCATCCATGGGATTTTCCAGGCAAGAGTACTGGAGTGGGGTGCCATTGCCTTCTCTGAATATATACTATAGATGATACTATATTTTTATACTCACTTTTCAAGAATAAGCAAGATGGTCAAGATCAAGATGTCCTATTAACACATTTTTAGCTCTTGTTATTTCTAACTAAAACATAAACATCAAGAACATCAAACTAAAAGGTCTAAGGGAAGAATATAATCTTTTTAGTCAAAGGAAAAAAAAGACTGCTAATGCTTCTGCATGATATAACTGAGATCTTAGTATATTGTTTCAAATTCTTTCCATTTAAGTTTGAAGATAAATATTTGTGTTTTTTTTTCTTTTCCATAAGCAGATATAAGCTATCTGGTGCCCTAATTCCCTACCAGCACCCAGAAATTCTAGGAGCTATTCTGAACTCAAGATTCTATGAGAGGTTTAACTGTTCTCAGTTAAAAGAATTATTTCAAAAATACCAAGTTCAGGAGAGACTTTCCCTCGGAGAAATTAAAAGATGGTGCTAAATATGCAGCATCTACAAGTTTTCAGCCCCACACATTTTACATCAGCTTTCTCTGAGCCTGGTAGGATTATATCATTTCATATCTCTTGCTCAGCCGGGCTCTGTAATAAGTATTGTGGGCCGTATTTTTTTATCAGTCAACCTCTTTATCAGTTTGTGCCCATATACTGAGGATAGTTGCTAGATTGACAAATCTTGGGATTCAAGTTTGGTGAATAATTCCTCTCAAATAGAACACAGGAGATAGAACCACCTCCCCTTTCCAACTTTTGATTAAAATGCTAGGAAATACTTTTTAGCTTCTGAATTATTTGATGAATTAAATATTTTCCCACTAACTTGACTGATAATCTGGGGAAATGCATGTTTGGGGTTTGATTTTTGACTAACCTGTGAGCCTAGATGTAAAACTGGAGCCATCCTCCACATCAGTTTATTGAATATGCTACAGGTTTGGTGGCCTGTGTGGAAGTTGATGAACAAACAGTGCAGTTGGTCAGCTTAGTACCTCTGCTCATGACTGTGTAAATCAGTGAAAGAATTGAAATTAATTTTGCCAAAATTGTAATGACAGTAATAACTGGCTTAGGTTCCCCTCTGTGGAATTAAAGGCAGTATTTTTGCTTTTGAAAACTTACTGGCATTTATATATTTATTGAAAACCATTCCACTTTTTTCATTAACTGAAATTTCTTTGTAGAACTACAAATGGCCCAACATTAGACAAAGTCTTTTGTCCTAAAGAGTTATTACCCCCAAGTGGAGAAATAACTCTGATTTCAAGGACTGGTGCCAGAGGAGTAGTTTTCTTGCTAGGGAAGAAATTGAATACAGCTTCAAATGAAGAAAAACCCTCAAGACAGCACTATTTGGCTTTGTCCACAGAGCCAGCACAAAGCAATTGTTTTAAAGGTGTTTTCTAAACATATTCAGATAATCATCTCAATTTGTCCATTTTGCAAAATGGATAGATTTCATAACAAATTGCTGTTTGGATAGATGGCTCATGGGAAGAATATAGTCTAGATGCCAAGGAATAGGTGGAAAGCCAGTTGTCAAAATTATTTCTTCACCTGCCTTTCTCAGGGTGTGTGTTTTAATGTCCTCTGCATTCTGAAAGCTGCATGTTGGGTGAAAGTTCCAGTGCATACTGCGTGGATTTTAAATTAGGATAAAATGTTATAAACTCCCTCAGCTTCATGGTCAGGGGAGAATGAACTTGCCCATGCAGACTGAGATGACATATTTTGAAGAAGCAGCTTTAAAAATGTAGGTAAAGTATCCAAAATTCACAAATCACTCTACTCAAGAGTATTTCATAGCAGTGCTCAAGAAAAGAAAAGAATCTAATGTGAAACATTTTGCAGAGCTTTTCACCATGCTTTGACATTATCATTCACACTCTAATCTACTTCAGAAAACAAATGGGGAAAAATGAGAGAGGATACTTGATAAAACAGCCCTAAACATATTGTCAGTAACCACCTAAAGAGTATACACACTTTGAAAAATCTAAAGATTCTTGGTTTTAGAGTTGGGCAATACTGTTATCTGATGAACAGACAAATATTGATATGCCTAATGGCTGAAAACTCTTACTCAATTATCTAACAATCGTTAGTGCACAGTAAATGCAAGGACTATTTTTGTGTTAGTCAGAAGCACTGTTTATTTCTCCATGTGTTTCTAAGAATCCCCTATTAAGTTGTCTCTTTGGATTAGTATTTATTCAGAATAATTAAATAAAAGACAAACACATAAGAAAAGCTGTTCATTTCAGTTTTACCCTAAAGGTGACTGTTCTACCAAAGCCAGATCAGAGCAATTTCTCAGTCTCAGACATCTATGAAAAACTCTGATTCTCCCCATCTCATTTTTAAATAAAGAATAGAAATGAGAATGTATGAGTGTAAGCTGGACTAAGGCAATAAGTGGAAAAGTGAACTAGCTAGTAGTGCTGAACTCTACTTCTGACTCCTCTTCATATTTCTGAGTCTCATTATTCTTTTACATAAAATAATCTAGATTAAAGTGGCATATGCTATAAATGTCATTTGTTAATTTTTTCGCTATAAAATATCGTGAATCTTTTACTGTAGGTCCATGACATATATATACATAAGAGACAATAGTGCCTTGCATTTTGTAAGGTCTATAATTTTCAAAATTTTAATAATCATTATTCAATCCATCTTTATCTTTCAAAATCCATTTTTTTCAATATATTGAATTTTTATAGAATTTTTAAATGTTACTTTTCATTTACAGTTATTACAAAATATTGGTTATATTCCCTGTGTTGTGCAATACATTACTGAACCTATCCTACATACTCTACTTTGTACCTCCCACCTCCCCTACCCCTATGTTTCTTATCCCCTGCTACACCCCCACTGGCAACCATTAATTTCTTTTCTATGTAGGTGAGCCTACTTCTTTTCTGTAATATTCACCAGTTTGCTATATTTATTAGACTCCTTATATAAGTGACTTCATATAATATTTGTCTCTAACTCATTTCACAAAGCACGGTACCCTCCAAGTCCATCCATGTTGCTGCAAATGGCAAAATTTTACTATTTTCTATGGCTGAGTATTATTCTATTGTGTGTGTGTGTGTGTGACCATATTCATCTATTGATGAACATGTTGCTGCCATATCTTGACCATTGTCAGGAATCATGCTGTGAACACTGGGGCGCTTGCATCTTTTCAAATTAATATTTTTGGCTCTTTCAAATATAAATCCAAGAGTAGAATTTCTGGGTTATATGATAGTTCTATTTTTAGTTTTTGTCCCTACACTGTTTAACAGTGGCTGCACCTGTTAACATTCTATGAACATGTACAAGGGTTCCATTTTTTCCACATGCTCTCCAACATTTGCTATACCTGTTCTTTTTGACAACAGCCATTTGGACAGGTGTAAGCTGATATATCATTTTGGTTTTGATTTGTATTTCTTTGATTATGAGTGATGTTGAAAATCTTTTTATTTGCCTAAAAAGCAGCCAGTGTAATTGAAGAGTTTCTCATTTGTGGCTCTTCTGAATTTAGGCTCCAGAAGTTTCCAAAAGTTACTGCTGAAATTTTCCTACACGTTTATGTTTTGGGGGATTTTTATCTCAGGTAAATATTTCTCTCCTATGACTCTAAATTTGTCTGTCTTTCCATATTTTGTGGTGACAGTTGGCCCTATAGATTCAATTCTCTGAGTCCAAGAAAAGTTTATCATTTTAAGAGTTTTAACCATTTCTTGCAGTAAAAACAGGAGTGACAGGTTTCAACTCTTTACCTTTTAGTTTAAATTTGCAAATAGAGTTCATATTCTGTTTATATTCCATTCACTATTGAAAATATAAAATTTCCCTTGATCCTCTTACAAAATGGAAGCAATAGTCAGCGATGTGTCACTCATTTTTTGATGCTTGGGTCAAACTGAGAAAACTAGTATCAAAGCTTCCGTTTGCTTTTTCCGTTTTTGCTCTACTTGGTGAGCAAGGAGATTAGCCATGACGCGCCAGGCTGTGTCTAGAGTTGGGACTTCAGATGACTCACAGCTTGGCTTCTACACAGTCCCAGCATAGATTATTCTCCTTTATAAGAAGCAGTCTTCATTTCTACAAATACAGCAAACTCAAATATTGTCCCAGAGTCAGCACCTTTTCAGTTATTCTCAGGCCTAAAATATGGAAAACTATACCACTATTATAACCTAGAATGATTAGAAAGTTAGTTGTAATTATCCGGAGAAGGCGATGGCACCCCACTCCAGTACTCTTGTCTGGAAAATCTCATGAGTGGAGGAGCCTGGTAGGCTGCAGTCCATGGGGTCGCGAAGAGTTGGACACGACTGAGCGACTTCACTTTCACTTTTCATTTTCATGCATTGGAGAAGGAAACGGCAACCCACTCCAGTGTTCTTGCCTGGAGAATCCCAGGGACATTTATCAAGAGTATAGTTCCTTCTTTAAAGTATAAATCTGGTCGAACAAAATGTTTAATATTAATCTCAGTTAAATTGGTTATTTTAATATAGACAGAGGGAAAAAGGCATCATTTTTCATCACTTGAGTAAGTTTGACCCACAAACTGTTACAACTAGGAAAGGATAGTCTCTCAACAGAAACATTTTCTTATTACTTCAAAAGCCCAGAGTTCTTCATTTGTAATAATTTGATGTCCTCATTTTCCCTCTGTCTGGGTTATACAGTATCAGTATATATTGATATTTAAGCGTAATAAAAGAAAATAGTAAAATTTGAACATGAATATTAAAGCACAAGGATTCTGTGAATGGCTAGAGAGTTTCTGGAGAAGGTTTACTTGTCAGTGCTAAGCCCAACATATTGATAGAATGAAAATAACAACACCTACCTTATTGATATAATAAGAGTTTTCAGTAGACGAAGAATAATCTTGTCTTCTATTTACTGAGGAAAAGAAGTTAAAATTCTAAAATGTAAAAAGTGTAGTTTTTTAGACAAAAAAATACCTGAATTTTAATCTTGCTCTAGC
>SJYC01068310.1:0-12296 GCA_006408675.1 Madoqua kirkii | reverse complement strand
ATTAGTAGCAACAACTCTCTTGGAAATGGAAATCTTTGTTTTTTCATATATAAGTTAAACATATATCATTTTTCTTTTTAGTTGCCTAATTTTTATATCTTAGATTTATTAACCATGGGTGGCTAAGTATGAAATATAATGCAAAAGAAAACTCAAAAGAGCTTCTCATTTTTTGGAGGTTGGAGTAATGATACTTGTAGCTTCTCTCTCAGAAAAAAAAACAACTAAATATTTATAGCTTACATTTCTTTACTGCTTCAAAAGTAGGTTCCCATAGAAATCCTATGAGATATATTATTATTTGGTCCAATTGAGACAGATTCAGGGAATTTACAGATAATGTCAATGTCCCACTTGTATCCCTTTGGCTTTTATCATTTCTGTGCGTGCCAGCTTGCTTTCAGATTGACAATAAATGTGACCTTTTGCCTTTCCAGCAACCATAATCAAAGGGCCCACAGAATGTCTGATTTATCATAATGGAATCCCACATGACATTGCTTGGATCAAGGGAAGCACTTACAGGGTTAGAAGTTCAACAATGAATATATGACCTAGGGGCCCATTAGTTCTACTATTAATGCATCACCCAGAAGATGCTGGCCTAATGGAACGCTGTTCTTTAGTTTTTAAAGGCATGGTTATAAATCCAGCTGGGGATGAAGCTTTGAGGAGGTGGGGTGCTGCTTTCAAGAGGTATTATGTACTTTGAATTTCTTGCCATTGTATGACTCTGTGTCCTTGACAGAAAAAGAACTGAGGGATGGAAGTCAGAGTGGCCCATCAGTTTGACTGTGGAATTTGTGATTCCTCTCTCCACAACTTTAAACTCTGCTGCATTAGAGGTCTTGGTTTCCAGAATGGGAAGCAAGTCTTCTGAAAACAGACATGGTGAGTGTTCCATTCAGTCTTAGCCAGGACTGTCATCTGGTAATTCTGTGTTTCTCATAGTAGTAGTAGTTGTTGTCTAGTTGCCCAGTTGTGTCCAACAATTTGCAACCCCATGGACTGCAGCACACCAGGCTTCTGTGTCCTTCACCATCTCCTGGAGTTTGCTCAAACTCATGTCCATTGAGTTGGTGATACCATCCAACCATCTCTTCCTCTGTCATCCTCTTCTCTTCCTGCCTTCAATCTTTCCCAGCATCAGAGTTTTTTCCAGTGAGTCAGCTGTTTGCATCAGGTGGCCGAAGTATTGGAGCCTGACAAGCAGGCAAAGAAAGAAATTACCGTACTGGCAGGATAGCATACCCTGATCATCAAGAGGGGACAGAGTTGCTGGTAGCTAATGGGGAAAATAAAGAGCATGTCTGGAACCAGGGGATTTAGTGAGATGTCTCCCATGCCTGATAACTTTGATTAAACACTGCAATAGTCACATTCTGACAAGGCTATGAGAATCAGGACTCACACCTCTCAGGGATGAGTTTCGGCTGCCCTACCAGGCAAGTACAATTGCACTCATCTCAAACGCTAGCAAAGTAATGCTCAAAATTCTCCAAGCCAGACTTCAGCAATACGTGAACTGTGAACTTCCTTCAAGCTGGTTTTAGAAAAGGCAGAGGAACCAGAGATCAAATTGCCAACATCTGTTGGATCATGGAAAAAGCAAGAGAGTTCCAGAGAAACATCTATTTCTGCTTTATTGACTATGACAAAACCTTTGACTGTGTGGATCACAATAAACTGGAAAATTCTGAAAAAGATGGGCATACCAGACCACCTGACCTGCCTCTTGAGAAATCTGTATGCAGATCAGGAAGCAACAGTTAGAACTGGACATGGAACAACAGACTGGTTCCAAATAGGAAAAGGAGTATGTCAAGGCTGTATATTGTCATCCTGCTTATTTAACTTACATGCAGAGTACATCATAAGAAACGCTGGACTAGAAGAAACACAAGCTCGAATCAAGATTGCTGGGAGAAATATCAATAATCTCAGATATGCAGATGACACCACCCTTATGGCAGAAAGTGAAGAGGAACTAGAAAGCCTCTTAATGAAAGTGAAAGAGGAGAGTGAAAAAGTTGGTTTTAAGCTCAACATTCAGAAAATGAAGATCATGGCACCCGATCCCATCAGTTCATGGCAAATAGATAGGGAAACAGTGGAAACAGTGTCAGACTTTATTTTTGGGGGCTCCAAAATCACTGCAGATGATGACTGCAGCCATGAAATTAAAAGATGCTTACTCCTTGAAAGAAAAGTTATGACCAACCTAGACAGCATATTGAAAAGCAGAGACATTACTTTGCCGACAAAGGTCCGTCTAATCAAGGCTATGGTTTTTCCAGTAGTCATGTATGGATGTGAGAGTTGGACTGTGAAGAAGGCTGAACACCAAAGAATTGATGCTTTTGAAGTGTGGTGTTGGAGAAGACTCTTGAGAATCCCTTGGACTGCAAGGAGATCCAACCAGTCCATTCTGAAGGAGATCAGCCCTGGGATGTCTTTGGAAGGAATGATGCTAAAGCTGAAACTCCAATACTTTGGCCACCTTATGAGAAGAGTTGACTCATTGGAAAAGACTCTGATGCTGGGAGAGGTTGGGCGCAGGAGGAGAAGGGGATGAGAGGATGAGATGGCTGGATGGCATCACGGACTTAATGGATGTGAGTCTGAGTGAACTCCGGGAGATGGTGATGGACAGGGAGGCCTGGCGTAATGTGATTCACGGGGTTGCAAAGAGTCGGAAATGACTGAGCTACTGAACTGAACCAGGCAACCTAGAGAAACTGAAGTGCAGGCTGAAAAGGAAGAAAAAGCGAGCATGAATGATAAAGAAGAATGCTCAGTCGTGTCTGATTCTTTGTGATCCCATTGACTGTAGCCTATCAGGCTCCTCCATCCATGGGATTTTCCAGGCAAGACTGCTGGAGTGGATTGTCATTTCCTTCTCCAGGGGATCTTCCCAACCCAGGAATCGAACCACGTCTCTCGCATTGCAAGCAGACACTTTACCGTCTATGCCACCAGGGAAGCCCTAAAGAAGGACATACATATCAATTACGGTCTCAGAATCAACTGGAACAGTGGGAACGGCTCATATTCCTAAAGTCATTTTACAAAAGAAATTGTGCACCAGTGATATGATGGAGTGACCTTCATGAAGTATGAGAGAATCTGAATGGTGCAAGGGACAGAATATAGCAAGATACCACAGGTGTCATACTCATAGCCCTTTGATAATCACTACTTCCATGCACCCTGCAAAATCTTCAGACTAGTTGGATTTTTGGCTCTTTGACTGTTTACTCTGATCAACTGATCCTTCTCTGTCTGTTCTAAAGGAACACTATCATAGAATTAACATCTCCTCCCCCCACAAAAAAACTCCCAATCAATGTCTGATAGAAACTGCTGTTTAAATACCCCGTCTTCCTCATCCTGGAGTGAGGTAACTCTGAGGGTATCTCCTTTACAGTCTCTCTGAGTTCCCAGAAGGAAATAGCTCCAGTTGCCCACAATAATTATTTGATTCGTAATTTGTTATTCCTTTTGATAAATGTCTTTATTTCATGTTGAAGCATAATTAAGTAACATTATTATGTTAATTTCAAGTGTACAACAAAGTGATTCAGTTTATATACATGTATCCTTTTTCAAATTCTTTTCCCATTTATTACAGAATGTTGAACAGCATTCCCTTTGCTATACAGAAGGTCCTTGCTAATTATCTATTTTAAATATAGCAGTGTGTGCATGTCAATCCTAAACTCCCAATCTATCCCTCCCTCTCACCCTCCTCACCTGGTAACCATAAGTTCATTCTCCAAGTCTGTGAGTCTGTTTCTGTTTTGTAAGTAAGTGCATTTGTATCATTCCTTTTTTTAGGTCCCCCATATAAGTGATGTCATATATTTGTCTTCCTCTGACTTACCTCAGTTTATATGGTAATATCCAAGTCTATTCATATTGCTGCAACTATCATTATTTCATTCTTTTTAATGGCTGAGTAATAGTCTCTTATATGTGTGTGCTATATCTTCTTTATCCATTTATTTGTTATTGAACATTTAAGTTGCTTCCACATCTTGGCTACTATAAATAGTGCTGCAGTAAACATATTGAGGTGCATGTATTCTTTTGAACCATCTTTTTCTTAGGATATATGCTTTTTTGTGCAGGAGATAGTCAAGTACTATGGACTTGAACTTAGTAAAAAGAAAATAAGCACAGTCATAATTTTTCTCACTCCAGTGCCTACTTTAAAGGAGGGAGAATTCCATTCTCCAGTGATGGATGAATTTCCAATTCCTTTCTTGCACGGAGCATGGCAGAGTTTGGCTGATGTGCTGATTCTTGTGAGAGAAGCAGATTCACAGCACCTCTTTGCTCTGCACTTTGGAATGTTCTGGAGAAGATTGGTGGCTGAAGTGATGGCCCGAGCGTGAAGGGAGGGAAATTGGAAAGCAGTGTGCGGACCAGGGGAGCTGCATTCATGAACAAAAGGAGGAGTGATTTTTAACCATTAATTTTAGGGAGAAAATACGGAGAAAAGGAAAATGTGGGTTGAGTTTCTGAGAGCATCTCTGCCTGTGTAGAGAATATTGAGAGTGGCAATGATGGCTAGTAAGGATTTTTAAGGCTCTTTCACTATGCCTTTTGGGCTTTCTTAAGGGATAAATACAGATTTGAAATGACTTTTACTTCCTTTTATTTGTTTGCCTGTTTCTTTGACCGTGGTACCCTGCCAGACGAGATCACAGCAGATCCCTGTAATTTCCAGGTTAGAAGTAATTACAAATACTTGAGAAAATACAGTTCAAATAGACTTCATATTAAGTTTAGCTTGTGGACCTTCTTATACTTGTGAGAGAGGCTTGTATTTCTGACAAGGCAGTGAGACCGCCCTTGGGATGAGGGGTAAAGGAAGAGCAAAGAAGAAAGCAAAGCACATTTATGTACAGAAAATATCAGGAGGAAAGGGCCAAAAACTCCTAAAGCAACTTTCACTGCTTCCAGTTTTCAGTCTACAGCTAAGAGCTCAGGTATCACTAGTTCAGGTGCTGGAGGAGTCAGGGGAAAGCAACAGCTGAGCCATTTGCTCAGGCTGCTGTGGTCTTTGTGGAGGGGAGGAAGGTACAGCGGGTGCCCACCAGGGGGCGTTCGCTTGTGCTACGCTGTCAGCGGAGGTCCTCAGCTCAGCCAAGCCTGTGTCCCGCAAATGGGGGATTTCAGAGAGGAGTGGTAGTGTGAGAACCTGAGTTGGTGTGGAAAAAGAAACAAAAGAAGGAGAGAAAAAGGAAAAAAGCTCACCTTGTTGGCTTAGATTTTTTTTTAAGATAAGGACCAGTTTCAGGAGGAGTTTTAGAGTAAGCTTGAAAGATGTTGAGGCTCTAAATGGATGCCGCTGGCAATGCCTTGGAGGCAAGAATTGCAGCGAAGATTTGCCACAGGGGGTTGAGACGAGTTGTTCAACCAGGGAACACTGATTAGAAACTCAGTTGGATTGAACACAAGAGGCATGTTTGAGATAATTAAAATCCTTGTTATTAATGGATTTTCTGTAAGCTTCAAATTGGTGGGGAAAGAAAAAATGGATCAGACTTTGGAGAATACATGAAGGAAGAGAAGCCAGGACCCTGAAGTGATTTTAGTGATTCCTCTGAATAAGTCAAGAAGAAAGAATGTTACACAAAAAGGTAAAGGTCAGAAAAGGTGTGGCTGAGAGACACTGCGACTTTGATAGAGGTACAAGTAGGGAAGCTAACAGAAGTGGAAATAGGGAAGAGGAAAGAAACAGAATTGAAAAATAGGGTCAGAATGGCAGTAGATCAAGAGAAGAATTCGAAGGATGTTTTGGGAGAATCAATTAAACACACTGTATTAACAAAATGAGAGTGAGCAGGGTGGCATTGCAGAGTCGGACATGACTGCAGCAACTTAGCAGCAGCACTGCTATTCTGATTGGCAGAGAGATTTAAAGGAATAATTGAGGACAATAGTGTCATCTTGGGAAGAGGAGGACAAGAGAAAATGATTGCTTAGAAGAAGCAAAAAAAAATGAAAATGAAAATGAGAGAAGCCAAAGTAAGATTTTAGTTCTCTTAAGATATTTGAAAGACCAAGATATTTGAAAGACCACAGCAGCAACTCTGTCTTCTTTAGAAAGCAGGGAAAGCCAGTCACTGAAGTAATCAAAACAGAACACAGTCAGATCATAGCAGTCCTTCCACCACTGCATTTCATCATCTGGCCTCTTCAGAAAGGTGGCATAGAGCTATGTAAACATGCAAGAAGAATAAATGAGAATCATTTTAAGTTCTAACTTCACACATGAAGATGTATTTTCTATCAAATTCTTTATGGCCATGGCATATTAAAAACACAAATATTTTGAGCCTTTAGGAAAAGTTGCATATTTATTCAGTTTAGAACAATGGAGCTGATACACTTTGGGATCATTTTGAATTTACACATTCAAAACATAGATTTATTTCTAATTTAATATTTAAGCTATTACCATTATGCTTTTTTACTAGTCAGTACTTTTTTTTCTTTTGTCTAGTTGCTAAGTTCTGTCTAATTCTTTCACAACCTCATGGACTGTAGCCCACCTCTGTCCATAGGATTTCTCAGACAAGGATACTAGAATGGATGGAATTCCTTCTCCAGGGGATCTTTCTGACAAGAGATCAAACACGCATCTCCTGCATTGCAAGATTCTTTACCACTGTGCCATGAGGAAATCCCAGTCAGTACTAACTGCTGCTGCTAAGTCACTTCAGTCGTGTGTGACTCTGTGCGACACCATAGATGGCAGCCCATCAGGCTCCCCTGTCCCTGGGATTCTCCAGGCAAGAACACTGGAGTGGGTTGCCATTTCCTTCTCCAATGCATGAAAGTGAAAAATGAAAGTGAAATTGCTCAGTCGTGTCCGACTCTTAGCGACCCCATGGACTGCAGCCCACCAGGCCCCTCCGTCCGTGGGATTTTCCAGGCAAGAGCACTGGAGTGGGGTGCCTAAGGACCTCCTCCCAAAGTAATATCTGTTTCATCTATGTGCTCTTTGTACTTGTAAACCCTTTTCTTCTTGACCCCAATTCTTCTAATGAAGTAAATATACACAGTATGCCTCTCCTTCCCTTTGAAACTCCTTCTTGAAAAGACAGGCCTGAAGAATGGGGAAATCCCTTGCCATGTGAATATGTTAGCATTATGCTTTAATTCTTCTTCACTTTAAGTTCTCTGCCCAGGTAACATGAAATGATGATGTTTAACTGGGGAGAGGGGCATCTGAGGCAAAGAAAAATGGGTATTTTGAGATCTAACTCACAGGTGGAAATAATAGGCAGGACTTAAGTAGACTAAATTGGGAGAGGGGAGGAAAGAGGCATCGAGTGCAAGATTATGTGTTTAGCCTGTATAACAGGAAAGGGGTTGGTGCCATTTACTGATATGGGAAAGATTAGGAGAGGGGGTTATGTTGAAAGATTGGTCTGGAGAATGTCAACTATGAGATTCCTATTGTATATCTAATTAGAAATACAGGAGTCTATGAGAGGAGCGTGGTGCTAGAGATAAAATTTTGGAAGTCAGTTCAAAAGCATCAATTCTATCTGTGGAGCTGGAAGAGATTACAGATGGTGAGGCTAAATACAGAAAGATTAAGAACAAACCTCTTGGGACTGAGCCTTAAGATTCTCCAATATTTAGATGTTTGGAAGAAGGATGAAGCAGCAAAGGAGAGAGAAGATAGAATAAAAGGAAAACTAAGACTGTATGACAACATGGAGGTAAAGGGAAAAGTATTAAAAAAAAAAAGAGAGTGTTCTGTGAATTCTACTAAGAGGCTAACAAAGAGAAGACTAGAAAGATAGGCTTGGATTTGACCAGATGATGGTTTATTGGTTGCCGTATAAAGAACAGTTTTGATTCCATTGTGAAGGAAACCAGAATGATTGAGGAATGAATGAAAATTGAGGGAATAAAAAGGAGAGCAGATTTTTGAGAAGTTCTGCTGTGAAATGGGGGTCAGAGATAGAGTATTAGCTATATTAGCTATAGGAGTATTTAGGATTAAGGAGAAAGTTTATGTTTTACGGAAAGTATATCCTAGAGTATGTCAATGGTTGATGGGAATGGCTTGGTCGAGAAGAAGGAATCAATAACGCAGGAGAGAAAGAGATGACTGCAGAGGAAAAGCCTTTGAGAAGGGAAATGGAAGTAGGATCTGGAGCACAAGCAGAGGGTTGGCAGGCCATGTCTTCCATTATAACAGAAGACAAGGTAAAAAATAAGGGTAAGGATATAGTTAGATTCATTGATTTCATTATGAGAAGACCAAGGAGTTCCTATGGGGGAAAGAGGGGGGGGAATCTGCATGTGACAAAATCCAGAAGAGGTTCCAGGCAAATGTCACTTCGCACTGGCCAAATGACGTGCCATTTCCTCAGGGGAGAGAAGGTGACCCGCAACTGATGCTCACACCTTAGAATACACTTTATGTGGTTTCTTTGCTGCTAAGTCACTTCAGTCGTGTCCGACTCTGTGCGACCCCATAGACAGCAGCCCACCAGGCTCCGCCGTCCCTGGGATTCTCCAGGCAAGAACACTGGAGTGGGTTGCCATGTCAGAGAGTCAATTTAGTCATTGCCAACAAATTCTTTTATCATTGTCAGAATAAAGAACTCCATTAAAGAACTTTATTGTCTCCAAATAAAGAACTCTTCTATGTATTATTTAAAATAGATCCAGAGATTTGAAGGACTCCCTTCTTTCCACTGGATCATGGTCCTGGTGCCCTGTATGTGGAGGTTCTTGTGGAGGTGTGGAGGTCCTGTGTCCTGGTGTGGAGGACAAAGGAAGTTGACTTGTCTCAAGGAGCTGAGTTACATTTTGCATATGAAATAATATTAAAATAGTGAGAAGGAGGAGAAGAATAGCTTAAGACCTACTAAGTATTGGCACTGTGTGGAACACTACCCTGTTTAACTAGTATCTTATGTAATTCTCATAACAGAGCTCTAAGGTATGTTTTGGAGAAGGAAATGACAACCTACTCCAGTGTTGTTACCTAGGGAATCCCATGGGCAGAGGGGTCTGGCAGGCTATAGTCCATGGGGTCGTAAAAATTTGGACCTAATTGAGTGACTAAGCAACGACGACAGCAAGGTAAGGATACTACTTTCTTTTCACATTTGAGGAAACTATGGCTTAGCAAGGGAAGGGTACAGCTAGGGTTTGAACTTAGACCAGTATGATTTCAGAAGTGGGAAAGTGTGTGTATGTGTGCTTATGTGTACACGAACTAAGCAGCTTAACAAACGTTGGCACATTTGAGACTTGTAGAGCAGAGCATTTACAGATTTTGGAATTTGATTTCTCTGGAGTTCAGACCAAAGACAAGAAGAAATAGACAACAAAAAAGTAGAAGTTAAAGTAAAAAGGAGTAAAAAAAAAATATTGCAGAATTTAGGACTGGAAACTCAGAGAAAAGTTTGGTTCTAGTCTTATGTAAAAACAGAAAACGAGGAACAAGGTGACTAGATATAGATGTAGCCAAATAGGCAGAGATACTATTACTGATTCTTATAATACAGAATTTCTAGCATGGGCTGTAACTTCACACAGCAACCCCAATGAGTTTTCTTATTTACAGTGAGGAAAGAGAGGCCCACGGAGGGGCAGTGGTTTTCCTAAAGTCAAAGAGAGAGTTAATATGCCAGAAGTCACTCCAAATCTCTTGCCTCTCCAGTGCTTTTCCCTTGTATCATGGGGCCTCCTGTATGCATAGATAGAAAAAAAAATGAGAGTGAAAAATAAGACATAAATAGTTAAAGAATATAGTTAAGAGATGGTGAAAAGGCTAAGAAAAGAAAACCAGAAACAAACAAAAGAGTAGATGCAGCTTACATATATGAAAACATATCCAAGTAAAGCATATTGACAGTTATAAGAGAGCCATGCTCAGACTTATATGAATGTACCAAAGAAGAGGGAAAACATCGAAAACATTACATAAAATGAGTTCAGAGATCACTAAAAAAACAGAATTGGGAAAAGAGTGTCAAAGTCCATGAAGTGATGGAAGAAGAAAGTTTTCACTGAAAAATTACAGAAGTTATGGTGGGCCAGAGATATGCTGAATTTTGGATGTTTGAAAATATTCTTATCTAACTCAGATGAAAATCTTCAATGATGTATGGAAAATGTCAAATGACTACAATATTGAAATAATAACATTATTTAAAAAAGAATATGGCAAGAGAGAAAACCTTGATGTTGGTAAATGCAATTTTCCAGTTGTCTTTTTTTTTCCCTAGTAATCTTGCTGCAAATGTTCTCATGAATAGTTTATTGGATGACACATGCAGCACAGTGGTATACCATAAATCAGAAGGAAATGATCAGTGAATAGCAAAATATGCTATTTGAGGAAGGTAGGGAGAACACTTTAGATTAGAGAGACT
The DNA here is from genome assembly GCA_006408675.1 of Madoqua kirkii. Lineage (NCBI taxonomy): Eukaryota > Metazoa > Chordata > Mammalia > Artiodactyla > Bovidae > Madoqua > Madoqua kirkii. The sequence continues at coordinate 1,878 of SJYC01068310.1, read as the reverse complement.
GTGTTTTTCTCCTCAGGACCATGCTGGGAATACCTGAGAACATGACATTCAAATGAACCTAGGGTTCCCACACTCAGTAGTGTTGGGAAAAGATAAAATGATAGGCGGAGTGGGATAATTGATCTTTCTTTAGTGGGTGGCCCTATGTCCTTCTCATAAGGAGACCTGTCACATTTATGCTAAGCTAAGTTACAGTGAGAGGCTTTCAAAAAAAAAAAAAAAAAGACTTGTACAGGCTTTGCTCGTCAGATGATGTTGTCTGGGCAGCTACAGAAGGATAGATGAGAACATGTGGCAGACTGTAGCAATGGGGATAGTATTAAAGGTGAAAACTAGTAAAGCAGTAGGCAACAAATCTTTAAAAATACTTTTATTGTTCTTTGTATGCCTTACAACTTACTAGTGTCAGTAATAACATGGGTTTTATAGTTATAATGTGATAGGATAAAACACTGAGCTATTGATTTATGGCAGGTATAATCACAGGTTTTTAATTTATTAAAAAAAAATAGAAAAGTCCACCACAAATGACAACATACTTTATAATATGCAAAATATTTCTCTCTGTAGTAAAACATGCTAGTTAAAAAAAATCATAAACTTGGATTGACAAGCTTGAAGCTAGACATGGTACGTTAAAAGATTACATTTCTAAGTAAAGTAAATGAAGCAAGGAAAATGAAAACATAGATCAGGCATTCATATTTTTATATCATATATTATATTAAGAAAGTTGAAATGTGCTGTTTTTATTTTGTTGCATTTCTATCATTTCAGTAGAAATTGTGTTAGAGAATCAGTACTTGTGTTTCGTTCTATTAAGGTGTAGTCTAATTAAAACTGTCATTCCTACATTCTAAGAACATTTAGATTTTAATCATGCAATTGTATAGAGACTTAACTTTAATACTGTATTTCCTAGATTACTGTTTCCCTCACATTGCTATCCTGGTTAAAATACACACACACCTGTTGGATTTTAAATATGAATCTTGGGATATTCCAAAAGGAATATTTTAAAAATATCATCTGTAGTGCAATATTCTAGGATTCTTTTTATTCTTTGTTTCTAATTAAATTCTCACAAGATAAGTGCATTGAGGGGGATATCAGTGTTTATCCTTACTTCATTTTACACTGTTCCCTGTTCTGTGGGCCCAGAATCCTGGGAAATGAACTCCCCTGATTCTTTTGTTGGTATGACTCCAGTTTTTATCAATGAGAGGCACTTGATAAAATTTGAAAGTTGTAAGAAAAGTAGAGAATATTGTTGTTTTGCTAAAGTAATAAATAAATATGTGTGCTTCAGCAAATATGACTTTTGAAAAACCTTTCAATTGAGATATAACATGTATCCTGTAAGGTGCATTAATATTAAATTTATGGCTTAGTGAATATTTGTGTCTGTATTTATTTATGTAATCAACACCTGTTAAAGATACAGAATATTTTTAGCACCCAAGAAAAATCCTTCCTGTTACATGTCAATCAGTCTCACTCTCTAATCTCTGAGGTGACCACTCTTCCAACTTCTGACACCTTAGATCATCTTTGTTTGATTTTGGAATTCATATAAAGTGATACACACAGTATTACTCTTCCCCAGATTAATTGAAATATAATTCACAAACAGAATTATAATATATTTAAAGTGATGATTTGATATATGTATGTGTTGCCATCAACCACTTCACGTATTTACTTTTCTTTGGTGAAAACACTTGTATTCCTTCTTAGGAAATTTATACAATACAGTATTATCAACTATAGTCACTATGTTATACATTAGATGCTTGTAGCTCAGAGGAGACCTGGGTTTGATCCCTGGGTCGGGAAGATCCTCTGGAGAAGAAAATGGCAACCCACTCCAGTATTAGA
>SJYC01068305.1:0-13174 GCA_006408675.1 Madoqua kirkii | reverse complement strand
AAACAGGTAAATAAGATCAAGTGGTGTATTAAGATGTTAAAAAATTCCATGTCAGTTTTTCAAGTTTAGTATTAACCATCTGGTAAGTTATAGCTGCAGAGCTACCCATATGTTTAAGTCATTTCTCTTATTCTGTGTGCATAGTTTTAAAAGCAGTCTTTATCTGCTTTTGTCAAAAAACCCTGCAGAATGTATCCCAAGGTATTTTCTTAATAACAAAGGATAATTGTTTTGAAGGAGTTTAGTTGTAGTCATCAGTAACGAAATATCTTCTTAAATTATACTGAATAATTTTAAAGCAATGGCTTTATATCTGCTTTCAGCTTTTAATTATTCTATGAATTTAGTAAAATTTAGAGACTTTACATATATAATGTATGTAAAACTAAAGCATATTATTTTCTTTTTCTCAGAGTTTCTTCTAATTATATATTTGGCGAGTACAGGCTTTTTAATTTTGAACTTGGTTGTTAAATTGACTATTTTTACTTTATATGGAAACTTTTATTAGTCTATTGCCAAGAGCATAATGTTTGATTTATTGGCTTCTAGTTTTGCTAACTTTAATATAATTACCATTTATAGATGCTAAGAAAAACAGTTAAATTTTTTTCATTTGAGCACACCCATGTTCATAACAGCATTATTCACAATAGCCAGAGGTGGAAGCAACCCAGTATTCATCAGCAGATGAATGGATAAACAAAATATAGGATGTCCATACAATTGAATATTATTCAACCTTAAAAAGGAAGGGCATTCTGATACATATTACACTATGGATGGATTTTGAGGACATTATGCTAAGTGAAATAGGCAGTCCAAAAGGACAAATACTGTCTGGTTCCATTACATGAGGTGTCTAAAATGGTCAAAGTCATGGAAACAAAAAAGAATGGTGGTTACCAGGGGCTGGAGAGAGGGAAAATTAAGAAACTGTTTAATGAGTATAGAGTGTTAGTTTTACAAGATTGAAGTTCTGAAGATTAGAGACCTGAAAATACACACGTGGCAGCAGAAGATGTTAGAGTACAAGGGAGCAAGAACAGGATGCTCATCTGATTCTCTTATGAACTTGCTAAAAACTTTGGGTGTTTCTTCATCTCAGTTTATTCATGTGTTGAAGAAATGGGCTGGGCAGTTCTTGAGATATTTTCTGCCTTTAACATTCTGTGATTTTGATCTGCTACCCATGCATAGCACAGGAGAGATATGGCTTACTAGAGGTTTATTTGAAAAAGTGACAGGACTTTCAAAAATGTGAATTTGAGCTTAGATTAAAAAGAGAGAGATCTGAGTGGAGAAGGACCTTGGGTTCCATGCTGGGTATAGATGAATTGAAGTAAGGAACTGACACAGATTAGTTTGGGTGAAAGTGAAAGTCCTGTCTAACTCTTTGCAACCACATGGACTATACTGTCTATAAAATTCTCCAGGCCAGATACTGGAGTGGGTAGCCTTTCTCCTCTGGGGAATCTTCCCAATCCAGGGGTCAAACCTAGGTTTCCCGTATCGTGGGCAGATTCTTCACCATCTGAGCCACAAGGGAAGCCCAACAATACTGGACTGGGTAATCTGCCCCTTCTCCAGGCGATCTTCCTGAACCAGGAATCAAACTGAGGTCTCCTGCATTGCAGGTGAATTCTTTACCAACTGAGCTATCAGGGAAGCCCTAGTTTGGGTGAGAGAAGACTAAAGTGAAGAGGCACAACAACTCTCAGAAAATCCCCTGGAGAAAGGACTCATTATCATCTGTGAGTACCACATGGCCAAGCTATATGCCCAGGATTAAATTCCAGAGAGGCAAGTGCTAGGAAGTATTAATATCTAAGATTAAAGAGGTGAAATCATAGGAAATATAGCCAATAATGTTGTAAAACTTTGTATGGGAACATGGTAACTAGATTTATTTGTGTGATCATTCTGTAATGTACAAAAATATCAAATCACTGTGTTATACACCTGAAACTAATATAATATTGTAAGTCACTTATACTTTAAAAAATTTGGGTAAAAACTGAGTCATATGCAAGACAGAGTTCTGCATGCAGATCTATGACTTATATTTGTCTGGATAATTCATTGTATTATCATGAATTGTGTCCGTTTCTATATATGTGTCTTTGTATATCTATGTGTATGTGTGTTTGTGGTTTTTACTAGAGACTGAGCCATGAAAGTCCAAAAGTGGTCCATGATCTGCAGGAAAAAATGGTTAAGTAGATAAAATGTGCTTGGGAATATTGTTTCTAATTTTTTATGCATACTTTTAACACTGGGTGAGCAATTTATCAACATTTGCAAAAATTTAGATAATTATAATTTAAATTTGTAGTGTGTTTCATTCTCTTATTACTTTAGCTCCCTGCAAAACTAAATAAAAACACTGACCTTGCTCAACATCACACAATTTGCTCCAAAGCTTGAGCTTTGCTCAACTGCTGAAATGTGTTAGAACACAGACTTTGCTTTAAGGGGAGTTTCATAAACCTTAAGAAAGCTTGCTGTTCATGTTTGTCTAATCCCATAAGAGCTGAAAGGTCTCAGAATTTTTATTGTCCATGAAGAAATAAAAGATGGAAAAGACCCATTTGGCAGCCTGGTCCTGGGCCAATGAAGGATTACTTTCTCAATAGCCCTGGAAATAATTTTCACTTTAACTTTAGAAGTGTTAAATTACTGAACTTGAACTACTTGCCTTAGGAGACCATTTCAGAGAACAAATAACTGCTTGGGTTTATCCCAGTTCTATATTTAAATTATCATATAAAGCATTCAAAGCACTAAAGACTAGATAAATCCTGATCAACATCAGTAGCTTAGATTATCTTGGCCAACTGTGTTACTGATCCTCTTACTCTTCAAATTTTCATTTCAAAGCAGTGAATGTTATCCCTCTACACAAGAGGAATCCACAAGCATTTACAGTACCAAAAAAAAAATACTTCTTAACTTTTTAAAATTTGGTTTGAGAATCTCCCTTGAATTGCCCATAAATTGGTGGCAAAATCTGTACTTGAGCTCAAAACAGGCCATAATAGTCTTGATTTTGTTTCAGGAAAGTAGCAGGAACCTGATGTTGCTATTCACAGTGAGTGTAGCATCCTCTCTATTGTTACCTAAACTTTTCCTCTTGGGATTGGTTTGGTATGAGAAGCTAGGATGTGAAAGCCACTTTAGTCCTTATGTTATGTAGCTGGCATTGACTACCATCTTCTCTTTTGGTCTACTGCCTTTCTGAAATCTCCTACTCACAGTTATGCCTGCAACCACATGACCAAGATGGTTTGCTATTGATCTGAAAGCAAAATCCCAGGTTTATATAGGTTCTTGAATTTATATGGGTGTGGATCTTACTGTGTTCCTTTTCCTTGTGAATTACAAGATTTATATATCGCCTTTTCTTTCTCTTGCCTTCTCTTAGATTCTCAGCAGTCTAGTTTCTGGTCCATTAAAATGATGCCCTTATCACCAGTTCTAAGTGTATAGTCTCTTTACTTATCCTTCTGGTGTTCATCATTGACTTTGTTTCTTCTTCTCCCTTGAAATCATACTTCAGGATCTAGAAAGTGAAAGTGAAGTCAATCAGTCATGTCTGACTCTTTGTGACCCCGTGAACTGTAGCCTACCAGGCTTCTCTGTCCATGGGATTCTCCAGGCAAGAATACTGGAGTGAGTTACCATTTCCTTCTCCAGGGGATCTTCCCAACCCAAGGATCGAACCTGGATCTACCAATTTGGAGGCAGACACTTTAACCTCTGAGCCACCAGGGGAGCCTAGAGGTATAGTTTATTCCCTCATTCTTCTGCTTTATTTTAGATGGATATTTTGATCATTGTCTAAAGTTTTTGCTGTAACTTATTCCAATTACTGGGCTTCCCTAGTGGCTCAGATGGTAAAGAATCTATCTGCAGTGGATTTGATAGGTTCGATCCCTGGGTTGGGAAGATCCCCTGGAGGATATGGCAACCCATTCCAGTATTCTTGCCTGGAGAATCCCCAGGATTCTTCAGACAGAGGAGCCTGGAGAGCTACAGTCCATGGGGTCACAGAGAGTTGACGCAGCTGAGACTAAGCACATCCCAATTACTGCCATTTTCTGGGAGGTTGTTTTCTTAAGGCTGCTACCAGTTGTTCTATGTTTCCCTCTTTTTTATGGGGTAATTTGTGTTGGGAGAAAGCTTGTGATTGTAAAGGGTGTGTCTTAGGTATGACTAGTGAGTCTGGCATTCAGCCTTGTAAAGTTAGACACCCAGCCTCATATCTGTATTCCAAAGTGCTAAGAAGCTGGCATGTTTGCCGGGGTCCAGCCCTGGTGGATCCAGGGAATTTGAAGGGGAGACAGAGTCGGCATCCTAGGTAAAAGCTATTTAATTAGAAATATAAAAAAAAATTAGAAAAAAAATAGTGTAGTAGGAAAATTAGTGGAGAAAAAGATGCTGAATAACTTTTTTTACGTGGAATACAAATAAAACCCCGAGACAAGAGGTTTGCACCACCTATGCAGGCCACCAGCACCCACTTGAATAGCAGAGGGTGCCCCGCCTTGGGTTCCCTCTCCCGTGGGTCTTAGAAGCCAGGGCAAGATTAGCAGACTTGGTGAACATCCACACTCCAGATGGGAATTCAGCCAGAAAAATGGAGAACAAGAAAGAACAACATGGGGGAATCAGTCTTTCCAGAAACTGATCCATTTTCTTTATTTTCAGGTTTGCTTATATAATTTTTGTTACACATAGAGATAGAATACAGAGTCATGCGGGGTCGGCAGACCTGACCCTTGTCAAAATCAGGTGCTTCATATAAATGTATACAAAGGTCTTAGGGGTTTTACATCATCTTCTGGCCATGAGGCCTGCTGACATTTTATGGCCCTTTCTGATAATGGTCAGTCAACCAGAAAACTTATTTTTTCCAGGGGTGATTTTTTCTTAAACTAAGCGCCACCCTCTGAAGGTACCAGATAAAGTTGCATTCCTATAGGGTGAGGGTGCAGGGGTTATAATCAAGAAAAGGAATTTACTTAGCCTAAGGTTTAACATGATTAATATCAAAGGTTAATATTTATTTCTCTTATATGCTAGTTATATTCATTAATGTGTATAAGGGCAAGAAATATGAAGACTTAGCAGCAAATATTGGCCCAACAAATGAAAACCCTTCACCAGTATAATTTCTAACCAACCCACTATACTAATAATTTCTAACTTCTCAAAAGAATCTGAATTTAGAAAGTTTAAAGCATCTCGTGCCTCTCACGGTTGGGAGGCTGTAAACAATCACATGTGGCTGGACAAACTTGTTCAGGCAAGCTAGAAAACCTTCAGAGAAGTTTGTAAGTTGAAACACTCTTGTCGTGCACAGGAATTTTTATTGACTGAAGCTGCAAGTTAACTCCTTCTCCTAGAGAGATGGTAGGGGACAGCCCCCCATAAAGTCAGAGGTGTAGATGAGAGCATAAAACAGTAAAGTAGTCAGACTCTGGTTTTGGGGGTAGATGCTCAGGAACAGGGGGTCTCCTGAGGCTAGATCCTGCCTTTGCATAATGCTGAGCCTCCTTCTTCATGACCTTTGCCATGGGCAGAGTTCCTCACGCTGGCTCCTGGGACATGTTGAATAATGTAAACAAACCTCACAAAAGACTCGTATATAAAGCAAGAATACAGTTTATTACTTTAAATTGAGTATATAACTGTTTTAAAAATTGGGTATATCTCTGGGCCTGACTTGCCCCTCTCTCTCTATAGACAAACAACTTGGGATTAGTGATGGTATAATTAGAGCAAGGGGTATTAGTTAAATGGGCTTGATGTGTAACAGCAACCATCTTTGGAAGCTAATAGTGTTCAACTATATAACAGAAATGCTCTATCCAGATCAGATCTATGTTTATGCCTGCCTAGAAAAGTATTTTTCTCTCCTGGTAAGTGTTTGTATTATCATTGTGGATGTTTACCTCTGTGATAGTCTTTTTGTGCTCTTATAGCTGTCTTTTTTGAATGGCATTTTCTAAGCTCGGTTATATCGATAATGTTGATTAGATTACGGTCAATTCTTGCTGGCCAGATAAGTAAGTAAGGAAGTAAGTGTCAGTCCCTCAGTCATGTCCAACACTTTTTCACCCCACAAACTGTAGCCTTCCAGGCTTCTCTGTCTATGGGATTCTCTAGGCAAGAATACTGGAGTGCATTGCCATCCCCCTCTCCAGAGGATCTTCCTGACCCAGGGATCAAACCCAGGTCTCCTGCATTGTAGGCAGATTCTTTACTATTTGCTGGCCAAAGACTGTTTTTATATCTTCTGTATTTTCTTTCTTAGTTTAATATTGAAGGAAAGTCCCAAATACCCATCTTTTCCTCTGTGTTCTTGGAAGACTTTGATAACCATCCCTTTGATCACATATAGATTTGTATTTTTTAAATGCATGCCATGCTATATCAAGGTTATTATTTTGATTTTTGCTCTGAAAATAATATAGTGAAAGAATATATGTGCTTTCAATCTGTCTTATGTCTTCTAAGCACCTGGCAAATATCCTTTCCTATTAATATTATATTCTGACATTCTGGAGGCATAAGTGTACTTTGTACAATGGGTAAAATAATGTACTTAAGGAAAACTAAGTTAAAGCAGCAATTTGAGCTGCAATATTTGTACTAATTTATGAGATATAGCAGGCATTGTATTAGAAGTAGAGGTGAGCATGTCACCATATTTTTCTTGGCACTCAGAGTATCATGGAAGAGGTGGATTTTCAGCTATCCTGAAAAGAGGGCAGGGGCCTCTGAGAAGTCATATTTGAGGTTTGTAAAAAGCAAGTAGAATTTTCCTGTCTGACAGGAAGACTGAGGGAGCACACTGCTTGTGTGTTTGGGAGAGTTGAGTTTGGCCGAAAGTGGGATGCACAACAGGAGATAAAGGTGATGGGAGAAGAGAGATCAACAGGTAATTCTAAAGGATCTTTTTAATGCTGATGAGGGATCTTGGCTTCTTACTATAGGCAAATGGAAACGGCCGGTGTAGGGATGAACCGGGGAGATGGGCGGGGAAGGGAGGTGGGAGGGGGCTTCAGCATGGGGAGATCGTGTACACCTGTGGCTGATTCATGTCAATGTATGGCAGAACCAATACAGTACTGTAAAACAGAATAAAGCATTAAACAAACAAACAAACAAACAAAAAGAACAGAGCTAGAAATTGAGAGAGAGAAAGAGCTGGAGACATGGAATTGGGAGAAATCATAGATTACTGGAGCTGATTCTAATGAGAGACAGCCAGTTAGATACAGAAATAAAGAGGTTCAGAGAGGCCAAGAATCCTTCCCTTGGTGTGGTCATGGATTCTTGTTTAGGAATGAATTGAGACACCAAAGATATACAATAGGTATAGGGACTATCTATGTAAAGCAGATATTCTAGAAATCTCCACAAGTGTCCTGTTGAAAGGTAAGCCTTCCAAGCAAGTGAGAACAACAAGGAAATTTTCTCTCCACCTCTTGCCCCACAACCCCTGGGTCATGTTTGGACTACAGACTTGCAAACATAAATCAAACAGTATAATGACTTTAGCTGTAAAAATTGTCATTCTAGCTATTAATCCATCATTAATCCATCTGATTAATCCATCAGACCTCTGACACTCATTTCTTTTTATTATTTCTAAACTGTATCATTTATTTTTAATTTCTTACCTTGTGTTTCTTTAGTCATGTAATAAACTTTCTTTCCCATCAACGTTATTTCTTCTAACTCCTTTGCTTTTTTCTTTGACATCACTTTGAAAAGGATCCTCACCCTTTATAGTTTTCACATGTCCATCTGTTGCTCTTTGCAGCAGATTCCTTTCCTGGTTTCAGAGCATTCTTTCAGTGTCTTTTTGTATATCTTTATATATGCTCTGTCCTTTCCCTTGCCTCCAGCCAAATAACCATCCTCTCCTTTTTCTTGCTTAGTCTAGTAAAGCCTTGTCTAACACTTTTCCTACTATTCCTTTTCTTAAGTAATTTACTGGTCTCTGTAAATCTCTTTTTAAGTTTAAACCTTACTTTGAAAGAAATCCTTCGTTAATTTTTCTCATAGCACACCTTCATCAATCTTAGATACTACTTCTGGGAAAGGAACTGTCACATTTGGACATTTGCCAGCTTGAGATGTTCTTAACTTAAAGTGTTGTTCTGTCATATTTAAAAATCTTCCTCATGCTTTTTGATTTTTGAAATCTGTTAATCTATTGTGTGTGCATGCTCAGGTGCTCAGTTGTGTCTGACTCTTTGTGACCCCACGGACTATACCTGCCAGGTTCTTCTGTCCATGGAATTTCCAGGTAATAATGCTGGAGTGGGTTGCTATTTTCTACTCTTCTATCTATCATGAATAGAATTCTAATTTAAAAGATGTGAAACCATTCAATTTCTAATTGAAAATATTTGTAGAACTTATAGGTCCTGATACTATATCATGTATACATTTGTCATGTGGAAAGGATTCCTAATTTTAGCTAATTCTTGTAGATCTCTAAGATGAAAATAAACATGCTTATTTAAGAGTATAAGGATCAAGATCTTACCTTCAGCCTCTGCAAGGAATAAGTTCAGTTAGATTTTTATATGAACTTAAAGTAGTTGTGTGTAATTGATATTGCTCCTTTTTCCCTTACCCTGTCTGATTAGTATTAATATTACTTTTTATTAACTTAATGATCATTTTCAAGAAGATTTTATGTTTATGGACCATCTTCCCATGAAATTAGCTATTTTATAATGATTGTGAATGTAGCTCTCTTTAAATTTGTTTTTTGAAAAAAGTTTGTTTTTTTTTTTCTTTTTTTAAGAACAAAATCAGAAACAGGAAAACGGGAGCTTCTGGCAGCCTAGAAGCAAAGTGTGTAATTTTCTAGCCATTCAGCTGCCACCTGCCCTGCCACCAGAGATTCAGTCTAATTATACTCGTTGATCTGAGCCAGCCACCGAAAGAGACATGATGTATGTGAAAGGGGAGGTTCTTTGAAGAGTTAAAGCAATCTTTCTTTAAAAGCTGGTTCTGTTTTTGCCTTGATGCTTGCTTTAACTGCTTCTTCCTGCCCACGACATAAACCCAGATTCCATCCAAGTAGGTGACAGAGCGGAAGCTGAAGGTACTCACATTAATCAAGAGGAAGTTTAATTTTCTAGCCTTCAGTTCCACCAAGTGACAGGGTGATTTTTACTTTTCTCTTCCAGAATCCTAATGTGCTGAATGATATTTAGAGTTCACACTCTTCTTAAAGTATCCTGATGTCAGTCTGACAAATGACCACGTCTTCTGTAAGATGCCAGGATTTGGATCATGGGTGCTTCTGGCTTATTTCCTTTTTTCCAGCGAAGGGGAAGGATTGGTAAGTTTTCATCTGTCCCAGGTAGTATGGGTTCAGGATTCTGGCTGACCCTTTCAAATCAAGTAATGATTCTCCGTTTCTGAATAGGTGTCAGAGGCTCCCATAGACCCATATCTATCCTTATCTGACATAGATATGGATACTACAAGTTTATCTTGGTGGTGTTTCACTCAATATTTTAATTCACATAAGTTGAATATTGGGAAAGTAATGTTATATGCATTTAGTGTAAAGTTGAAGTGAAATTTGCCCAGTCGTGTCCGACTCTTTGCGACCCCATGGACTATACACAGTCCATGGAATTCTCCAGGCCAGAATACTGGAGTGGGTAGCCTTTTCCTTCTCCAGGGGATCTTCCCAACTTAGGGATCGAATCTAGGTCTCCCACATTGCAGGTAGATTCTTTACCAGCTGAGCCACAAGGGAAACCCATATGCAATTAGATTAAATGTGTATTTGTTAGGTAATCAGTTGTGACTTTTGAAACTCTATTTTATTCAGAATCTAAGTAAATTTAATTCATGGTAGTGCCTCTTAATATATATAGAGTAAGCCTTTTTACCATTTTAATAAAATCAAATGTAAACAATTTCATATCTTAGTTTAATGTTCAAGTTTTATTAACTTTGGAACAAGTGATAGTGTCATTGCTTTATAAAATAATGCTACTTTTGTCATCCTTTGGATTAAGTTTTAAAACTTCCTTGTTTTAAGAAAATTTAATTTACTAATTATCTAATTTTCCTGGGACTTTTAAGTTTAAAGCTCAACTTGTTCCTGTCTAGAGACTTTAGTCAAAGCTCTCCTTGCTCCTGCCTCTTTTCATTATGCTGACTTCAATAGATCATCTGATTCTATAGAAATTAATCATTTCCACTTGATTCAATAGAAATCAAAGTGCTTCTCACCTCCTCACCATGCACTATTTTCCTAAATTACTCTATGTAAATATGACTTGCTATACATGTCGCACAGAGTCGGATACAACTGACTGGACTTAGCAGTAGCAGCAGCATACATTTTATAAGAATACTTTAATAGTATAGTCAGGGATGTGGTGGGCAGTGCTGGATGGTGTATGTGTTTTCTAATACTGTATAACAAATTACTAGAAACTCAGTAGCTTTGCAACAATATCCATTTATTAGCCCAGAGGTCTGTAGGTTAGCATTCTGGTTCAAGGTAGCTGTGATCAGGGTCTCACAGACTGAAATCAAGACATCAGCTGAGGGCTTCCCTGGTGTCTCATTGGCTAGGAATCCACCAATGCAGGGAACACAGGTTTAATCCCTGGTCTGGGAAGATTTCACATGCCTTGGAGCAACTAAGCTTGTGCGCTATAACTACTGAGCCTCTGTGCAGCAACTACTGATGCCTACATGCCCTAAAGTCCACAGGCTGCAACTGCTGAGCCCCGGTATTGCAACTACTGAAGCCCATGCACCTAGAGCCTGTGCTGGGCAATGAGAGAAGCCACTGCAATGAGAAGCTGTGTACCTCAATGAAGAGTGGCCCCGGCTCAACTCTTGACAGAATTCAGTTCCTTGAGGTGATAGCTTGGGCTCTCCATTTCCTCACCAGTCAGCTGGGGTTGCTCTAATCTCCCGAAGTTACCTCTTTCCTTGCCTGTGTCCTCCTCCATCATCCAGCCAAGAAAATTGCCTTGAACACTCCTTGACTTCTTAGTTTCTGACATCTAGACCTGGTATTTAAGGGCTATGTGATTAGGTTAAAACCATCCAGATTATCTCCCTTTAAGTCAGCTGATTTGGGTCCTTAATCACATTACAAAAATCCCTTCATAGCAATACTTAGACAGTAGAGTTTGATTGTGTAACTGAGAGGTGTGTCCACACCAGAGGCTGAGAATTTGGGGGACTGTCTTAGAATTCTGACAGCCATGGATGAATAACCTAATTTTCTTCTCTCCTACTATGTGCAGTATAGAAATTGGACAGCCACATACTGTTTTCCAGCCTCCCTTCCAGGTAGGATAACGGGTTGATCTGGCCGACGGAGCATTAAGAGGGAATTTCTTGAAAAGCAGCTGAGAAACCTTTGCTTTTCTGATAAATAGGTACTTCTCCCTTCCTGTATGGAATGTAGGTATGATGCTGGGGGCTGCACTGGCCACTGATGACCATGAGGAAACACCCATGTATGACAAACCATCTGTGTACAAGCATGTACATGATTCTCTTGATGATCAATTGATGATATTCTTATTTGATAAAACAACATCACTAAGGTGATGGAGAAAAAATTTAAACAGTCCACGAGGGCATTGTTGAGCTACTGTGTCAGGCTTAGATCTTTGTACTTCCAGACTTCTTAATTTTATGAGACAATTAATTGTGTTTACCAACAAAGCTACTATTATTTGTGCTCAAAACATCCCCAATGATAAAAGGCAAAAGGATATATTAATATTTATGAGTAGATACTAAGTTCCAGCTGTGGTATAAGATGTTTTTTACATTATTTCACTAATCTTCAGAGCACTTCTGTTAGGAAGGAATTAGTATTACTCTTGCCCACAGCTCTCCTGTCACAGAGATAGCAAGTGCTGAAGTACAATTTCAAGACAAATCTGTTGGGTTCTAAGTGGCCATATTTATTTCACTAAATCATGCTGCATCTCTTAAAGGTTTAGTCCTGTTCTTGAGAGCTTCTTAATCTTCTTCCTTCTTAGTGCTTCATCATGATAATTTTGGTATTTTGTATGTTTATAGATACAGAGTTCATGATCTGAGAAACCGCTAGACCATTCAGGTATGACCTAAATCAAATCCCTTATGATTATACAGTGGAAGTAAAAAATAGATTTAAGGGACTAGATCTGATAGATAGAGTGCCTAATGAACTATGGAATGAGGTTCGTGACGTTGTACAGGAGACAAGGATCAAGACCATCCCCGTGGAAAAGAAATGCAAAAAAGCAAAATGGCTGTCTGGAGAGGCCTTACAAATAGCTATGAAAAGAAGAGAGACGAAAAGCAAAGGAGAAAAGGAGAGATATAAGCATCTGAATGCAGAGTTCCAAAGAATAGCAAGAAGAGATTAGAAAGCCTTCTTTAGGGATCAATGCAAAGAAATAGAGGAAAAGAACAGAATGGGAAAAACTAGAGATCTCTTCAAGAAAATTAGGGATACCAAGGGAACATTTCATGCAAAGATGGGCTTGATAAAGCACAGAAATGGTATGGACCTAACAGAAGCAGAAGATATTAAGAAGAGGTGGCAATAATACACAGAAGAATTATACAAAAAAGATCTTCACCACCCAGATAATCATGATGATGTAATCACTAATCTAGAGCCAGACATCTTGGAATGTGAAGTCAAGTGGGCCTTGGAAAGCATCACTAGGAACAAAGCTAGTGGAGGTGATGGAATTCCAGTGGAGCTGTTTCAAATCCTGAAAGATGATGCTGTGAAAGTGCTGCACTCAATATGCCAGCAAAATTGGAAAACTCAGCCGTGGCCACAGGACTGGAAAAGGTCAGTTTTCATTCCAATTCAAAAGAAAGGCAATGCCAAAGAATGCTCAAACTATCACACAATTGCATTCATCTCACATGCTAGTAAAGTAATGCTCAAAATTCTCCAAGCCAGGTTTCAGCAATATGTGAACCGTGAACTTCCTGATGTTCAAGCTGGTTTTAGAAAAGGCAGAGGAACCAGAGATCAAATTGCCAACATCCGCTGGATCATGGAAAAAGCAAGAGAGTTCCAGAAAAACATCTATTTCTGCTTTATTGACTATGACAAAGCCTTTGACTGTGTGGATCACAATAAACT